>ML818366.1:18246-29975 GCA_009831015.1 Picea engelmannii | reverse complement strand
TCTCTATATATCTTTATGTTCTAACTTCTTTTAAAATCTATTTGAATAAATGATAAAGATGTTCTGAGATGTTTTTTCACGACTCAAAAGAACCCGTTTGGAATAGCAGAACCAACATTCTAATGAAGCTAAGAACCTCAAAAGAATGTTGGTTCTGTTCTTCCAAACGGGTTCTTTTGAGTTATAAAAAAAAACATCTCAGAACAGCTGGACACAGGTGTTTCTTTGGAGAAGATGATTCCTTAATGTTGCAAGTTTGGTCTGTGTAAATAAACCTTGGAATACTTTAGAGTGGTTTTGGATTTCATAACTTTCTGGTGAACTCATAACTCTTATTACTTGACTGACGTTAGTATTTCTACCATTTATTCAAATGAGTTTAAAAAGAACCATATTATTAAAACTTAAAGATATACCGAAAGATTGAAAAATCAAACAGGTCCACTTTCCTCGTCATTCTTGAGTAGGACCTAAGCATGAAAGAGTATACGCTGTTACAATCTTCGTGTGATAGAAGGAAACCAACCAGGCCACCAACAATATGTTTCCCTGGGTTCTAATGCTACTCCATCTAAAGAAAAATGTTTCTCTGTTTTTTACTTGAAAAAAATAAAAAAAATTCTTTAATATAGGCTAATATTTTTTCGTGTGATGTATGGATATATGCAATATTTTAATGAAGATGTATCCTATAAATTTGTTATTCAATGTAATAATTACTTGGATGCAAGATTTTAATGAAGATGTAGGTTATAGTTTTATTATTTAAATTTAAATTTGAATGTCAATATAATAATAAAGATGATTAAATTTGATTATATCAATCTAATAATTAATTGATTATAGATTATTTATGAAGGTTTTATAATTTTTATTTAAATATTTATAAATCAGATAAGTAATGTTTAATTGATAAATTTAACTATACACAATGTGGATAGCTTCAAACAATTACAAGAATAACTCTCTGAAAGATATTTTAATAATCCAAAATAAGAGAGATCTATACTCTAACTTTCATGAAATAAAATAGTCATAGTGTAAATTTTTTCTTACATACAATGTTGTTATTATACAATATTGATAGCTTCAAAAACATTACAAGTATAACTGTGTGAAAGACATTTTCAATAATCTAGAGTGGGAGAGAAAATCCAAGCGTTGTCTCATGAGGCAGGCTCGACGCTCTTCATCTGCCATTTGTCCTCGGAGTTCAAACACTAGATCCAGGTGTGCCATGTGAAGGAGTGGTGCATGCATTCCTTTCGCTCTTGCCTCGCTTGAGGTACTAGTTTCCACTTCTGCACTGGCCTCATCCTTGTCCCTGGCTGCGATGTCTATGTGGTGCACCATTACCGCACAGGTTCTCTGCACTTCCTCGACGTAGCAAGTTGGGATATCCTCACAGAGCCTGCCCCTTGTCTTGTCTCTTGCTTGAGGCTCCAGGGCAGTAGTGGTGTCATCCGGACATGGTATTTCCTCTATGTAGTAGGTTGGGAAGTTCTCTTCAAGCTTTCCCCTCAAGCTGCTTCTAGCTTGAGTATCAGGCTCGATTACAGGATTTTCTTCTTACTTGATGTCTGTGGGATGCCAATTATCCAGAGCTGGTCTGAGCTCTTTGCTTCGTCGCAGACTCAATTACTACAGGATGGGGTATGAGACAGGCTACCCTTGCTCTATGTCGAAGAATAGAGTTTAAATAGAGTTTTCTCTATGCCGGATAATAGAGTTTGCCAAGACGACCCGCATCGAGGCTTGCCTCGCTACCTAGGCATAGTGGAGGAGGCTTGAAAATAAGATTCACCTGGATTTGACAGGACATAGAAAAAAACACACTAGAGCTTACAAACGCTGGGGAGTTTTGAGAGCAAGAATGATCTGGCTGTGTCTAGACCTCTTTGCTGTCATCTTTTTGTGGGATGGCCTCTTTCGCGCGTGGGAAAAGTCTGTCATCCGGAGGTTGGTTGTAATGGCCTTCTCCCATCGTTAATTAATAATTCTTAATCAATAGTTTATAATTAATTATTTTTTAATAATAAAAAAAGTAATTATTATTAATTAATAAATTGTTTATAAAAAATTAATATTTTATAATCAATTATTTATTATTATTTAATAAACACATACTTAATTACTTTCATTGAGACCAAATTGGTAAAAATTGCAACTTTCAACAATATCTAAGTTGGATCCCAAGAAGTTCTAGAGACCAATTCTAAACAACAATACTAAAGAAAATAATACGATTCCCTTAAGAGATTGGAATTCCTACCTTAAAATTCTTTACAGTTCATATTTTCCATACAAAGGATGAAGTTTTTTCTTTGGATGACATAGACTTCGAGGTTAAGCGACTTGCAAATGGGAAAGCTAAGGACATTGAAGGCTACCAAGTTGAAAATTTTAAAATCGGAGGGCCTATCCAAATCCCTCACATACACAAGCTCTTGAATTTAGTAGTCAAGCAAGGTTTCCCTACACCCTGGATTCAAAGCCTCTATGATATCCCACAACTTCGATTTTAATTATTATCTCTATTATTGTTTTTTTAAGTTAGAATTTTAATTATCTTTCCAAGAAGACAAATTGGTCGAGTGACCAAAATTCAATTATAAGTCCTTATTAGTTTTATGAAATAAACACATTTGGAAAAAGGGGGAGACGTTGAAGTAGCTATTAAAATAGGGATTTAGGAATCCAAAGGGTTTGACCAAGTGGCATCATGCTGAGACAAGTTGTAGAGTTAACTTAACTTCAAAAAGACACATTTCAGATTTATAGGAGAATCTGTGAATAGGTGTAAAGTTGAATATGAAAGGTGAAAAAGGATCAATACAATTGTCACAAGTCCTAGGAAAAATAAAACAATTTATGACAAGGGAATGAGATTTTTTTCCCAAGGGAGACCAATTGGATAGCTGAGAAAGGCTATGCACAAAATGAATTGACACGTACAAATTCTAAAAAGATTACTCATAGCACTTGAACTCATATTTTTGCAAGAGGCCACATAGGAAACCCATTTGATTCTGAACTCATCTTGGGTGTGATAGAGGTAACAAAGACTCTAGTATAAGGTTGGGAGGAACACAGACTTCAATGTGTGGTTTCCCCAAAGTTCTATGTTTTATTATTGTTATGAATATGCTTGATCTTACTGTGTTTTTATTTTGTGTTATTGGCATAGATAAACTATATTAGAAAGCAAGTGTGATGCACGAGCATCGCCTTCACAGTCAAAACAAAAGCATGTAGGCAAAGGAATTACATCTCAACATTCGCGAATCGTTGGGGCCTTGGAATAAGTGTTCAGGAGAAAATCCAAGCATTGTCCCATGAGGCGGGCTCGGTGCTCTTGATCTCTCATTTTTCCTCAGAGTTCAAACACTAGATGAAGGTGTGTCGCGTGGAGGAGTGGTGCATGCATTCCTTTCTCTCCTGCCTCGCTTGAGGTACCCATTTCTGCACTGGCCTCATCCTTGTCCCTGGCTACGATGTTTGTGTGGTGCACCATTACCACACAGGTTCTCTACACTTCCTCGACGTAGCAAGTTGGGATATCCTCACAGAGCCTTCCCCTTATCTTGTCTCTTTCTTTAGGCTCCAGGGAAGTCGTGGAGTCATGGTGTCTTTCGGGCATTGTATTTCCTCTATGTAGTAGGTTAGGAAGTCCTCTTCAAGCTTTCCCCTCAAGCTGCTTAGAGCTTGAGTATCAGGATCAATTGGAGGATTTTCTTCTCGCTTGATGTTTGTGGGCTGCCAATTATCCAGAACTGATGGGGTCTGAGCTCTTTGCTCCATCATAGACTCAATTACTGGAGCATGGTGTGCGAGACAGACGAACCTCACTCTATGTCGAAGAATAAAGTTTTCCAGCAAGAGTGCTCGTTAAATATGCTACCTCTGTTGTCTATGAGTAGTGTGGGTGTGCCAAGCCGACCCGCGTCGAGGCTTGCCTCGCTCCCTAGGCATAGTGGAGGAGGTTTGAGAATAACGCTCACTCAGACTTGACAGGACACAACAAAAACACACCAGATCTTAGAAACGGTGGGGAGTTTCAGAGAAAGAATGATCTCGTTGTGTCCAAACCTCTTTGCTTTCATATTTTTGTGGGACGGCTACACCTGGCCTCTCTTTAACTTGGCCATACTTAATGCCTGCATTTCCGACTCTTTCGTGCGAGGGAAAAGTTTGTCTGTCATCTGAAGGTCGGCTGTAATGGCCTTCTCCCATCATTAATGTTGAATAGATGAGGAGCGGCCTACAAATTTTAAACCTTGGCTTAATGCTACGCCTGGTGGAAGTATTGTGCTACGTGTCACACCATCTGGGGCTTAATTAATAATTCTTAATCAATAGTTTATAATTAATTATTTTTTAATAATAAAAAAACTTATTATTATTAATTAATAAATTGTTTATAAAAAAAAAAATTGTATAATCAATTATTTATTATTATTTAATAAACACATACTTAATTACTTTCATTGAGACCGAATTCGTAAAAATTGCAACTTTCACAAATATCGAAGTTGGATCCCAAGAAGTTCTAGAGACCAACTCTAAACAACAATACTAAAGAAAATAATACGATTCCCTTAAGAGATTGGAATTCCTACCTTAAAATTCTTTAGGGTTCATATTGTCCATACAAGGGATGAAGTTTTTTCTTTGGATGACATAGACTTCAAGGTTAAGGGACTTTCAAATGGGAAAGCTAAGGACATTGAAGGCTACCAAGTTGAAATTTTTAAAATCGGAGGGCCTATCCAAATCCCTCACATACACAAACTCTTCAATTTGGTAGTCCAGCAGGGCTTCCCTACACCATGGATGAAAATCCTCTATGATATCCCACAACTTCGATTTTAATTATTATCTCTATTATTGTTTTTCTAAGTTAGAATTTTAATTATCTTTACAAAAAGACAAATTGGTCGAGTGACCAAAATTGAATTATAAGACCTTATCAGTTTTATGAAATAAACACATTTGGAAAAAGGGGGAGACGTTGAAGCATCTGTTAAAATAGGGATTTAGGAAACCAAAGGGTTTGACCAAGTGGAAACATGTTGAGACAAGTTGTAGAGTTAACTTAACTTCAAAAAGACACATTTCAGATTTATAGGAGAATCTGTGAATAGTTGTAAAGTTGAATATGAAAGGTGCAGAAGGATCAATACAATTGTCACAAGTCCTAGGAAAAATAAAACAATTCATGACAAGGGAATGAGATTTTTTTCCCAAGGGAGACCAATTGGATAGCTGAGAAAGGCTATGTGCAAAATGGCTTGACATGTAAAAATTCTACAAAGATTACTCATAGCACTTGAACTCATATTTTTGCAAGAGGCCACATAGGAATCCCATTTGATTCTAAACTCATCTCGGGTGTGATAGAGGTGACAAAGATTCTAGTATAAGGTTGGGAAGAACACAGACTTCAACGTGTGGTTTCCCCAAAGTTCCATGTTTTATTATTATTATGTATATGCTTGATCTTACTATGTTTTTATTTTGTGTTATTGGCATAAATAAACTGTATCAGAAAGCAAGTGTGATGCAGGAGAAGATCACCTTCACAGTCAAAACAAAAGCGTGTAGGCAAAGGAATTACATCTCAACATTATAGAGTTTCAAATAAAAAACTAACTCAGAATTAAATTGAGTTGTTGAGATATTTTTGAAAGCAACATTTTTAAATATGTCGTTTTTGTTGAATTCTATCTTGACTTCTATCTAGAAATAACTGTTAGTGATTGTAATAGTACAGAGTAGGTAGCCTCTAAGAGTTTGATAGGATAGGTTACACATAGGAAGATGAGAGATCATGGAGATGATCCTTAGATAGTTTGTTGTTGCATTGTAAAATGTTATAATATTAGGAGATGATGAGATAGAGATCAGAGAGATCAGTAGAACATAGTAGAGTAGAAGAAATATATATAATTTGTTTCATGAATGAATAGAACATACAAAATTGTTACAAATCCTTGGATTGTTCTCATTTGATGTATGAATGAATGAATTTTATGTTATGTGTATGTGATTTACTTCATTTTTGTTCATGTATGATTGTTAGAGAAATTGATAGTATGAATTTGTGAAGAAATTGGATAAGTTTCATTTGTTTATCTTCTGAAACTCGTATGCAAGGTGTGCATCTCGAATGCAAGGAGTGCATTGATTGAGTCTCAGATTGACTTATAAGGGTTCAGAGAGAGATCAAAGGGAAATTAGACCAAGTGCAAGGTGCGCACAATGTTAGGAAGAGACCAAGCATCGAGGAAACATAACAGAGGAACGTCAGCTGAGCGAGAAGAATTTCTTTTCATGAAATCCTTCGATATGAGTTATAAAAATCCTGAGAAAAGAAGGAGTGCATGGGAAGTCAGAATCATTTGAGGATAAAGCTCAAGGGAGATAACACTTTTCATAAAGTGTTGGCGAGATCCAAGAGTCAGACTCATAAGGAGGAGTAAAGGTTTGAAACTATTGAAGACTGATAAATCTTCTAAGTTGTAAGAAACTAGAAGCTCGGGAGGAGCGTCAGTGGTCGTTGTATCACTATGTAAAAGATAAAAAACTATTTTATTAGAGTAGAGTGCACAAGACTTAATGCTTTGCACACATAAGAGAGAGAACCTATCGAGGTTTGAAACTTGATATTTCCGAAGTGTAAAGAGTCGAAGGGCCAGAGTGAATCTGGATTGTTAGATCCGGGAGGATACGTGTCTATGGGTCGTGAGATACAAAGTAAGGTAAAAGGTGAAAGGTTGAAATACCTAAATCCTGAACAGTCAAAGAGCCGACAGTTGTCGATCTGCACAGGGACACTTGTCAACAGATCGTGAGCTCACGGTAAACTGTAGGGGATTTCAGTTTAGATATGAGATTGCTGAAACCTGAAGATCCGAAGTGAATCTGGACTGATAGATCCAAGGGAGACGTGGTGTGAATCCATGAACTCCGGATAAAGTCCTGATGTGATTTATAGCTATGGAATCTAAGAGAGAAGTGGCATAGATCCATGTACTATGGGTAAACACTCGAAGGAATCCTTGACCGTCAGATTAAGTGGACACGCATGAGTGGATTAGAGCCTTCATAGAAAAGGCATTGGGAAGAAGGGTGGAAGTTGATATTTGAGATCTCAGAAGTTCGATGACCCAAAGGAGATCTCGAGTGTCGATCGAGAAGTGGGCCACAACACTGTTGATCTAAGTTGAAAGGTTAAACACCCGAAGCAGAAGTAGGAACATTGATTGTGAGGAAACGTGTTCGTAGATCATCAACTCTAGAAGATTGATGTATGGATAAAAGAGAGGTTTGATATTTCAAAACTCTGAAGTCTGGAATTGCGAGGAGATCCCGACTGTTGATAAAAAAGAGGCAGATTTCATCTGTATATTTGGAAGAACTGTCAATTCAGACAGTTTCGTCAAAATCGCGAGATCAATGATCTCATAGCATTGTGGGGATAGAAGTCATGAGGACTTTAAAACATTGAGGTCAGGATGCAATCCATACCATGGTTTCACCAAGAGGACACATGGAGGTTTGAGGAGAATTGCGGGATGAAAAATAGTTTGATCCCAAACTGCTCTTGGTCACTCTTGCAATTATGTGGTCACAAGAATGCACCGCCCAAGGCCATATCAAGAGGGGGATTATCAGAAAAAGAGTTGACTCTCAAAAATCTGATATTTCGTAGTAGAATGAAAGAGAAGGTCGCACATGCTATCATACCTTCACTAAGGAGCTGAAAGCACCTGTGTTTAGATACAGAAGGGAACCATTAAGGTTCCAGAGAGTCGTTGGACTCAGGAATCAGAGATCCTTGATTGGGAGGTCATGTAGTCCTACAGGGGAGTAGGGGGCTGCATCAAAGTGCATTATCAAAGAGGATCAATGAATATCATGAGTTTAAGTAGGAAAACTATGAAAGTAAGAAATAGTTATTCAGATCCTAGATCTTTGAATAGATTTGTAATACCAATGATCAAGCAATAAAACTCATAGGTATAAATGATTCAATAAACGAGAGTTCTAATCATATAAGATATTTGCAAGGAAGAGAAACAAAGTTTCAATATATACAATGCATGCAATCAAAAATAAAATAATTACAACATATTACATTATGCATGTACCCGAAAGGGAAAATTATTACAACAATTACAATTACACTATGCATATATCCGAGAAGGGAAATTGTTAAAGAGGTAATATTTATAATTACACTATGGATGTATCCGAAAAGGGAAACAATTAGAGAGTTAATATTTTACATTATGCATGAATCTAGGGAATTGCTACAAAATTTACAAATTACATTATGCATAAGGGAAAACATTACATAGATAACATTTTTCATTATGMMTAYACCCAAAAGMGTTKTTATAGAGTTAACATTTACAAAATTACACTATACATAAATTTGGAAAAGGMAATAGTTTGAGATTTAACATTTAAACAAAATGCACCAGGGACTAAATTGAAAGGAATTCATTGCATGTTTTAAACCAAATGCACCATGCATGGAAATAGAAGTAATCCATTGCAGGCTTTAAATGAAATTCCCATGCACGAAATTGAAAGGAATCATTACAAGTTTAACGAAATTCAATAGCATATATTCAAAAGGAAACCAATACAACGATCGTGTATATTTCACAAGGGAAATACACGTAAAGAGAAAAAAAAATGAAATAATAATTATATATAAATGTATGGAAATAATAACCATGGTATTAAAAAGTTATGAAGATGTGTAAACAACATATTTCCATGAAGGATATTAGAATTTTTACTTAGAATAATCCTAGAATGCACTGCCAAACTTGTAGTGTACCTTTTTCACTACCGAGGCTTTCAACCTCTCTCTAACCAATCTGTACACGGACTTTTACATAAATCATAGTGGAATTATATAACCACATGCATTCAAGCAAAGTAATACATTTAACTCAGAGTAAAACATATGAATTACTGCTATATTCAACAAGCATTTAGCCTTATCATATTAATTCATATACACAATAGAAAACATGATACATAAACAGCTCAGTCATGCAAAACATGATCAAAGCATAATTCAGATACTTATCTTTATCAATGGTGGAATCCACCAACCGAATGCAGGCCTTCCAGGAACCTCCCAGCCGTAGACCGCACTGCTCCTCAACTCAACAATGGGTCACCCTCAAGCTGGGACTGAGCTCCACCCCAGGGCAAGGAATCTAGACTCAGACTGAGGTTACAGGGAATTCAGTCACACACAACCACCACGAAGAATGCTCTCCAGGAATCTCCCACGCTCACTGCCCACAGACCCTCATTCCCCACATGCTTGTTCCACCCTAGGAGAGTGCACCTTCTCTGTCACCTAGACAGTCCTTCAGCTGCCAGTCTCCCTTACCTTGGGTTACAGGAACAGATCAGACCAGAATTCTCCAGGCTCTATGGCAGCTACAGGGTTCCTTCGAGGAGTTCTCTCCTCCCTCTGTGCACTCTCTCACCTAGAGGAGTCGCTCACAGGCCAACAAGCCTCACGCTGTCCAGTACCGCATGGTCACAACAACCCACGGGGAAAACAGACATGAGCTATCCAGCAGGTTTAACAATGGCGGATGGTCTCATGGATTGGCTCCACACATAGGCTCGACGCTCAGACAGAGGATGTTTTGGCCTTTCAAAATTAAACACACACACAGGTTATTCCCGAAATCAACACAGACTATTTAATTTCCCATTCCAAAACATAGGAATACACCAGTTTCCTCAGATCTAGATACATGATTCCTTGAACTGGTTCAGCGATGGAAAATGGTTCTCATGGTCACGGCTTCGGGACAGAGAGGTACAGATTATTCAGAACAATCACAGGCTTTCCAGCTCTCAGGGATGCATGAGGTATTCTTTGTAGAGTTTGAGTTAATCGTACTACTCAGAGCCTGTACACGCTCAGGCAGTCGGGTGGAATGGATGAGGAATCCCCCTCACGGCTCATATTGGTCGTTTTATCTACATGCACCAGGGTTGACACTTGTCACCCTTGGAACTGCATGTGTTCCATCAGCCTGCATCCCTTTTGCACGCTTCCCTTTCCAAAACTTAGGACAAACAGAAATGCACATGTCTCTTCTTGAAATAATATTAAAATATTATTTCCCAGGCTTAAGCCCCCTAGGCTCAACACTTAGCCCCTTTCCCACCTTCTAGCCCCTAGTTTCTTGCCCACTCTGTGGACGCTCAGTCCCCCTTCACTCATTCATCGTGATCAGTCTGCACCTGGTGGTGTTTATATTTTATTAAATATTCTGCATACATACGAGTACAACAACAGGCTCCTGGCCTTCAAAGAATTAGGCTTCCTGGCCTAACAACCACATAAGCCTTCCAGCTTATACAAAACTTGGCTCACCAGCCTATAGAACACATTTACAATTCATTGCATATATCATGTTTATAAAGGGCTCGACCTTGGGGACATTACAATCCCCCTCCCTTATTTTTGCACTGTCCTCAGTGCAACTTACACTGTCTCTGCAAGCCTTTCAAAATTTGCAAAAAGATACGGGTACTCTACCCCCATAACTTCTCCATGCTCCCATGTCGTGTCCTCAGGACCATACTAGGTCCACTAGACCTTTACAAGCCCTATAGCTCAATTTCGGAGCTGCTTGCTTTTCCTATCCAATATGCGCACAGGATACACTTGCAGGACACCTTCTGGTTCCACCTGAATCACAGTCCAATCGATAACATGATTAACATTAGGTACATATTTCTTAAGCAGTGAAACATGAAACACATTATGTACAGTCATAGATGTAGGTAATGCATGCATGTATGCAACTGGCCCAATCCTTTCCAGGATCTCAAATGGCCCACAAAATCTTGCTGCCAACTTGGTGCAACTTCCCAATTTCAGGGAACTCCTGTTAGTTTTCACTTTCAGGAAAACATGGTCACCCACTTTGAATTCTCTGTGGGTTCTGTTACTATCAGCGTAACTTTTCTGCCTGTCCTGGGCAACTTTCAGATTCTGTTTGATTTTTATCATTTGATCTTCCATCTCTTTGAGTAGTTCAGGTCCAACTACTGTTCTGTCAGATGGATTATCCCAGCTCACTGGAGTGTTGCACCTTCTTCCATAAAGTGCTTCGAATGGGCTCATCTTCAATGATGCATGGTACCCATTATTGTAAGTGAATTCTACCAAATGCAGGTAGTCCTCCTACCTTGATGGTTTATTCATCACATATATCCTTAGCATGTCTTCGATTACTCTGTTTACACTCTCTATATGTCCATCAGACTCGGGATGATATGCTGTACTAAAGTTCAGATTCGTTTTGAATCCTTTGAACAGTCCTTTCCAGAAATTCAAAGTGAATTTTGGGTCTCTATCAGACACAATTGTCTTAGGAATTCCATGCAAGTGTGCAACTTCTTTTAAAAGGATATCAGCAACATCTGCTTCTCTATGGGTGGTTTTCAGTGGAATAAAATGGGTAGCTTTAGTAAGCTTGTCCACCACCACCATGATTGAATCATGTTGCTTGATTGTTCTGGGCAATCGTGTGATAAAATCCATTGTTACCACATCCCATTTCCACTCAGGAATAGGTAAACGCTGCAACAACCCTGCTAATTTTCTGTGCTCAACCTTGACCTTCTAGCATTCCATACATCTCGCGATGTATTCAACAATTTCCTTCTTC
>ML818365.1:282586-315079 GCA_009831015.1 Picea engelmannii | reverse complement strand
AACCGGATAATAGTAATTAAAGGATTTCTCAAACAATTGATTGGTTTGTTGTCTTTTATAAAAGACTAGTCTTGCTGACTGGATTGGATGCATACATAAATTACTAAAGGATGATAGTTTTGATTATTAATACATGCACGAGATTTGCATGTACTAGCTACACATGCATTTCTTGTACATATACACTAGTATGTATGAGTTCTCTTGACTTACTTACTAATAATGTCGGTTACTTGTTATGAATGTGTGAACCATGTTTCTTGTCCTTTGTACCATAAGATACCTTAACTTCGGGATGAAGTTTCCTGAAGGGTGGGTGTATGTAACGACCCTGCTTAAATAGACATATAGGATTATTAATTATAATTAATTTAATAATCTTAACTATCCTAAAAGATTAGCTAAACAATAATTATTTCTTAAAATAACATTTACTAATTAATTATTATTAATTAGTTATTCATGATTGTCAATGCTTAATTTAAGTATTAATTAACTCATTAATTAATAAGGTAAAGAAACAAAAGGAGGGTAATAAACTATATTGTTAAATTAAGTTATGTATCCAACAAGTGATAACATATTAACTACATGAGGATAAAATAATAAAGGAGGGATAAGGGGGCATTAACGGGAAAGGATAAGAAGGTAATAAATGAATTAGGTAGGGAGTAAATGAAGTGGGGAAGTCGGTGAAGGGGGGATAAGGAAGGGAAGGAGGGGGACGGGAGGTCATTCGACGGGAGGTTGGGGGATGGATTTTGGGGAGCTCTGGGATTTGTAGAGAGAGGTGAAATTTTGGGAGTGGGATTGTATCAGTGCACCAGGGTTGTTGGGGGTTTTGGGCACGGGGGCCAGGATATCCATATGATATCCTGGAGCTAGGAAGTTACCTAGTTGGCAGGGAGGAACTAGGTTTTGGGCAGTGTGTTACAGTGCAACAGCGGTCAAGAAAGTAAAGGATAAACGGAGGGTTATTAGCATCAGGTTCAGGTATTTCAAATTATGCATTGTTTTAATCTCTTATAAATTTTTATTATTATTGATAAATTTGTAGGCGAATATGCTAAATTATAGAAATTTCTTTAATTTTACTGTTATGTTGTAAATTAAATGGTTGTTTAATTAATTCGGCCCCTTACAATTTTCCCCTTGTGTGGTGTTTCTTTAGAACAACTTACATTTCCTCCATATTTATAATATGGTGTAGTTTCTTTACCATTGTTTGTACCGAAGACAAATCTAGTTCTTCATAATTGCGAGGGCCAAATGAGGTCAACTTTTTTTATTTGCTCAAATCTTCTCCTTGAACTCCCTAGTCAACTTTACCAATTGGAGAAGCCCCAATCAGACCATTAATTGGGAGTCACATGAGCTCTCAATTCACAAGAACCGTGGGTCTATTTTTTGCTCTGGGCAAAATTAGCAATTCTTGAATTTAAGGTTGAAACCATAGCTACTGATAAGAGAGACCCACATGCATTATGATGTTCCACAACCACACAATGAGGTGCCAATATACTAAGGTATCCCAACCCATATGAGGAATATTGGAAAGGTGATTGCATCAAACAATGACCAAGGCCATGGGGTTCTATTGCAACCTGTTGCATCTATGTAATTGGCTAAGAAAATGTTTGTGAATTTATGGGACGTAACATCTAGTTTAGAAAATGCATATATGCATGGATCGTATTGTGAGTTTCAATTTGGGGACTCGTCTAAGAAATATGGAAGGTTCAAGGATCGCTACTCTAGGAGATGTTACCTTAGAGGCAAAAAAGTCTTCAAGATTCGTTGGAGCAACAATATTTATTCCATGACTTTGTGGATTTCAAATTTGGAGCAGCAATATTGATCTCATGATCTTAAAATAGCTTCTCATTTTGGATTTCTTTAATGGAAATAACATATCCTATATTGGATCTTGGAGGTTTAAATATAGTTAATATTATCCTTTTCCATAGTACAGTTGTTTCAGTACCGAATAGAACCAAAAATAAACTCTGGCATTCCTTGGAAGGATAAAATAAAATGTTAGTATATGGAATGAGCCTAATGTTACTTCTAGGATACAATCTGGGTGGACTATAAATTTAGCTATTGATAAATAATTTTGCATTGATCTCTTAAAGCGTGGGATCTATACCATGAATTGCACCTTAACTATTTCATTTCACAATTACTATTGTTAATAGGATTATTGTTAAATATATATATATTAGGTGTGTTTTAACTTTTAGCGGTGCTTCCAAATAATTGACGTCAATATTTTATAATATTTAAAATGAAACTACAACATGTATGCTTTGTTTTATAGACCTTGCATAAATCAAGAAAAATAATATTGTAACAATGATTATGCACAACAAATATATTGGAAACCAGACTGCACAAAATAACTCATAACCATTATTTGGTCTCATAAAACATCCATTGATTGATTGATATCATGAGTCATACCTTTATATGACATCTAGTTCTTTTGACTCGAGATTTATCTCTCAATTGTATTTTCAATCTTAGATTCAAAGATCAAAACTCATTTCCAGAAAAAACCCTCAAAAACTCAAAGGAATATTCACCACAAAAGCAAGAGGATATATTGCAAGCATTCAAATAAATTTCCTCTTACAATAAAACCCAAGTGTAGAAACAAAACTTTGTTCCCTACAATTGCTTCAAATTCTAGGAAAATTGTGAAAGGATTGCATGAATCCCAATCCCACATTGGAGCTTCTTTCCTTGATTTTGCATTAGGATCGAGAGATATTTGGGCCCAATTGAATATACCTTAGGTACGTTATGTAAATGTACTTCGAAATAACACTCAACAATTCATGTTCTTCGAAATTGGACAGGAGTCCCACTATTCTAGCCAACTCGAAACCTTGTGATTACATCCTTGTTCTTGTGCCATAACAAAATCTAGTGACTGTTATCTTTCCTTCCAATAAAAGAACAAGTACAAAACCAACAAAAACATTAGTTAAATACACGTTGTATTGCACTGTATACCTTCTTAGCTTGTTCTAGAGGCAATCAAAGGTCACACACAAAGGAAAAACACTAACAATGGTGATTGTTAGGATAAAGGCGCCCCCAGAGCAATGATTACATCTTTGTGCTTCTGTTAGAAGGAAAGCTAACAACCACAACCACTATCTTTTATTCTAACAAAAGTACAAGAACAATGTTGATAACAATATCGGGACACTAACCTTTGTTTAGGTGAATCACCTCCTTTCTTTATCTAGCAACCAATAAGCATGGTTCATCACATAGGGGAATTGAAAGTATGGTGAGGGTGTGGCATGTTCATACTGCTACATGATCTTGTGATAAAAAGGAATGTGAGGAAAAAGGAAAACCTTGAGCAATGATTGCATACTTGTGCTTTTTCTTGAAGGAAAACTAGTAACCATTAGCTTTCCAGCTATGACAAGAACAAATGTAGAGCCCACAACAACATCCAATTTGAATACATTTCTTGTTTCATAATCTTGGATCTTATTAGCTTGTTCCAGAGATAATAAATGGGCACACATCAAGCCATAACACTAACCATGGTGATTGTTAGAACAAAAGCACCCTTAGAGCATTGATTTCATCAACTTTGAGTGAGAGAGACTCCAGCCCAATTGAATCCATCTTAGGTACATTGTGCATATACACTTTGAAATAACACCCTACAATTCATAAAAACTAAAATTGGATAAAAATACCACTATTATAGTTATTTTAAAGCCTTGAGGTTGTGTGAAAATGAACGTTGGAAACTGCTTTCTTTCCTTCTAGTAAAAGCACAAGTGTGGAGCCATCAACAACATTGGATTTAAATACACTTCTTATTGCATCATTGTGGATCTTCTTAGCATGTTACAAAGCCAATAAAAGGGCACATACAAAGGTAGGACACTAACCATGGTGCTTTTTAGGACTAAGGCACCCTCAGAGCATTGATTTCATCATTGTGTGTGTGCTAGAAAGAAAGGTAGCAACCACTAACTTTCCATCTAGCAGAAGCATAAGTGCATTGTTGGTGACAACATTAGAACACTAACCTTTGTTAGGGTGAAATCACCTCCTTGCTTTGTCTAGAGACCAAAAATCATGGCTTATCATGTAGGGGAATCAGAAGTATGGCTAGGGAAAAGCATGTTCATATTGCTACATGGGCTTGTGCTAAAAGAGCATGTAAAGACAAAGTAACCCTGAGCAATGGCACATACGTGTTCTTGTTCCTAAAGGAAAGATACCAACTTATAGCTTTCCATCTATGACAAAAATAAATGGAGATCCCACAACAACATTAGATTTGAATATATTTATTGTTTCATAATCGTGGATCTGAGTTAGCTTGTTCCAAAGCCAATACAAGCTTGAAACTCATCTTGAAACCCGACATTCAACTCTTAAAAGGAATAGTAGGAAGGACCAACTAGGCATTGATATTGCATACAATGGAACAATAATACTATTCTTCAAGTCTAATTCCAAGTACTCAATGACACAACTAAAACCAAAGGAATTGTTTTAAATTCAAAGGTGACAAACCCTTATCATTGTCCCTCGAAATCCCAAATCAACACAACTTCACATTTTTTTAATTTTTCAATGTAGGAAAATGAGATAGCCAATCATTTCACATTTGAGGTTGTATAATTCACTTGGTTTCAATCTTACAATTACAGCTCAACACCTAACCAAAATAAAACATTTACTACTAGACTCGCTTGACCAAACAAGAAGCATTTGCAAACTAGACTGGGACTGAAAGACCAAATTACTAAACAAAAAAGTTGAGAGGATTTCCGAACCATTTTATAACATGCAACCAAAGTAGGATTGTCATCTTCTAGGTTGTCCCTTGAACACTCTATGATACATGCCAACAACTAAGGAAACACTTATTTAGACAATTTTAACATATATAACTAACAAAATGACAATTTATACAAGAGCTAGGTTTCTCTAAAACCATTTAAACTATCAGGCTTTGTCTATGCTTCTGCAAGCATTAAGCATTAATATTATGTGACTTTTTTTACAACATTTAAGATGACTCAAATTTATACAACATCTAAACATAATTCCCAACAAAAATTCAATGACTTTCTTTTGTTGCATCCATGAAACTCTATCAAATGGCCAATTTTCAAAGAGAATACTATTATTGAACATCTATAAAATTCACAAATCCAAACAATAAACTTAAGTAGCATGGTTCAAATGTAAGGTTAAGGTAGCTTTCTTTTGTAGTGCATTGGAATGCCAATCAACCATGTCTTCCAAGTCGTGAAACCATTATGTCACCATTACAAAGATAGGCTAATTCACATGGATGTACAGATGCATCCAAATAGTTGATTACGTTGAAAATAAACTTATGATCCCATCAATCAAAACTCAAAATTACCACAAATGTGTTTTCATCATGCCAAGACTTGGACAGTATTTAAATGTTAGATATTAACTTGCAAAAAACACTGCAAGCCAATCCAACCTTTTCGATTCATATTAGGGTATATAAGTTTCCTTCTTGCACAAGCACAAGCACATCTCAAACAACATCATTCCACTGTAGAGGAAAACTAGCACGTGCTAGATTTCTTGCTTACACAAGCACAAGTGCATTTTGAACAACATCATTCCACTATATAAGAAAGATAGTGCATGGTAGGTTTCCTTCTTACACAAGCACATGGGCATTTCGAACAACATCATTCCACTGTGGAGGAAAGATAGTGCATGGTAGGTTTCCTTCTTACACAAGCACATGGGCATTTCGAACAACATCATTCCACTATGGAGGAAAGATAGTGCATGGTAGCTTTCCCTTTTGCACAAGCACAAGCGCATTTCAAACATTATTCCATAGAAAGGAAATATAGATTGTGGTAGTTTCCATTCTTGCGCAAGCACAAGCACATTTTGAATAACATCATTCCAATGTGGAGGAAAGCTAGCACATGCTAGTTTTTCTTCTTACACAAGCAAAAACACATTTCGAACAACATCATTCCATTGTAGGGGAAACCTATCGCGTACTAGTTTTCCTTCTTGTACAAGAAAAAACGCATTTCAAACAACATCATTCTATTGTGGGGGAAAACTAGCACACAAGCACAAGCACATTTCAAACAACATCATTCTACTATGGGGGAAACTAGCGTGTGCTAGCTTTCCTTCTTGCACAAGTACAAGCGCATTTCTAACAACATCATTCCACTATGGTGGAAAGCTAATGCATGCTAGTTTTCTTTCTTGCAAAGCCACAAACACTTTTCGAGCAACATCATTCCATTACGAGGGAAAGTTAGCTTTCCCTCTTGCACAAGCACAAGCGCAAGTGCATCTCGAACAAAATCATTTCACCATGAGGGGAAGCTAGTGTGTGCTATCTTTCCCTCTTGCAAAAGCACAAGTGCATCTCAAACATCATCCCACCATGCACAAACACAAATGCATCTAAAACATCATTCCATTGTGAGGGAAAGCTATCACGCTAGCTTTCTCTCTTGCACAAACACAAGCGCATCTTGAACATCATTCCTCCATGGGGTAAGACTAGTGCATGCTAGCATTCCATCTTATAGAAGCACAAGCGCATCTTGACCAACATCATTCCACCATGGGGAAAAGATAATGGATGCTAGCTTTCCCTCTTGCACAATCGCAAGCACATCCTGAACAACATCATTCTAGCATGGAGGAAATCTTGCACATGCTATCTATCCTTCCCTCTTGCATAAGCACAAGTGCATCTCAAAAAAAATCGTTCCACTATCGATGAAAGCTAGTGCATGCTAGTTTTTCCTCTTGCACAAGCACAAGTGCATCTTAAACAACATCGTCCCACTGTGGGGGAAAGCTAGCATCCTATCTTTCCCTCTTGCACAAGAACAAGCACATCTCGAGCAACATGATTCCACCGTGGGGGAAAGCTAACACATGCTATATTTTTCTCTTGCACAAGCACAAGTGCATCTCAAACAACATCATTCCATCGTGGGGCAAAGCTAGTGTGTGTTGGCTTTCCCTCTTACACAAGCACAAGCGCATCTTGAACAACATCACTTTCCCTCTTGCACAAGCACATGCACATCTCAAACAACATCATCCCACCATGAAGGAAAGATAGTGTGCTCTAGCATTCCCTCTTGCACAAGTAGGAGCACATCTTGAACATCATCCCATAGTGGGGGTAAACTAGTGCGTGCTAGTTTTCCCTCTTAACAACATCATCCCATCGTGGGGCAAAGCTAGTGCATTCTAGCTTACCCTCTTTCACAAGCAGGGGCGCATCTCGAACAACATCATCCCATCAAGAGGGAAAGCTAACATGCTCTAGCTTTCCATCTTGCACAAGCAGGAAGGCATCACGAACAACATCATCCCACCCGTGGGGAAACCTAGCATGTGCTAGCTTTCCCTCTTGCACAAGAAAGACCACATCTTGAACAACATCATCCAACTATAGGGGAAAGCTATCATGTGCTAATCTTCAGTCTTGCACAAGCATGAGTACATCTCGGACAACATCATCCAACCGTGGGTGAAATCTAGCACATGCTAGCTTTCCCTCTTGCACAAGCACGAGCTCATCTCAGACAACATCAACCCACCATGGGGGAAAGTTAGTGTGTGCTAACTTTCCCTCTTACACAACCACGAGCTTATCTCGGATAGCATCATCCCACCAAGGGGGAAAGCTAGCACGTGCTAGATTTTCCTCTTACATAAGCATGAGCTCATCTCGAACAACATCATCCCACCATGGGAGAAAACTACCTCTTGCACAAGTACGAGCTCATCACGGAAAACATCATCCCACCATGGGGGAAAGCTAGCACGTACTAGCTTTCCCTCTTGGACAAGCACAAGCTCATCTTGGACAACATCATCCCACCATCGAGGGAAGCTAGCACATTCTAACTTTCCCTCTTGCACAAGCACGAGCTCATCTTGTAAAACATAATCCCACTATGGGAGAAAGCTAGTGCGTGTTAGATTTCCCTCTTGCACAAGAACAAGTTCATCTCGAAAATCATCCTACCGTAGGGGAAAGTTAGCTCGTGCTAGATTTCCCTCTTACACAAGCACAAGCTCATCTTGGAAAACATCATCCCATTGTGGGGGACAACTAGCTCTTGCTAGCTTTCCCTCTTGCACAAGCATAAGCTCATCTCCGAGAACATCACCCCACCATGGGGGAAGCTAGTGCATGCTAGCTTTCACTCTAGCATAAACACGATCTCATCTCGGACAACATCATCCCACTGTGGGTGAAATCTACCACATGCTAGCTTTCCCTCTTGCACAAGCACGAGCTCATCTCAGACATCATCCCATCGTGGGGCAAAGCTAGTGTGTGCTAGCTTTCCCTCTTACACAAGCACGAGCTCCTCTCGAACAACATCATCCCACTATGGGGAAAATCTAGCGCGTGCTAGCTTTCCCTCTTACACAAGAATGAGCTCATCTCGAACAACATCATCCCACCCTAGGGGAAAGCTAGCTCGTGCTAGCTATCACTCTTGCACAAGCACGAGCTCATTTTCGACAACATCATCCCACCATGGGGGAAATCTAGCTCATGCTAGATTTCCCTCTTGCACAACCATGAGCTCATCTCAGACAACATCATCCCACCATTGGGGAAAGCTAGTGTGTGCTATCTTTCCCTCTTGCACAAGCATGAGCTCATCTGAGATAACATCATCCCAATGTGGGGGAAAGCTAGTGTTTGCTAGTTTTCCATCTTGCACGAGAACGAGCTCATCTAGGACAACATCATCCCATCATGGGGGAAAGAAAGCTCGTGCTAGTTTTTCCTCTTGCGCAAATCATGGGGGAAAGCAAGCTCGTGCTATCTTTTCCTCTTGTGCAAACACGAGCTCATCTCGAACAACATCATCTCACCATGGGGAAAATCTAGCACTTGCTAGATTTCCCTCTTGCACAAACATGATCTCATCTTGGACAACATCATCCCACCATGGGGGAAAACCAGTACACACTAGCTTTCCCTCTTGCATAAGCACAAGCTCATCTTGGACATCATCATCCCACCATGGGGGGAAAGCTACCATGCGCTAGCATTTCCTCTTGCACAAGCACACGCTCATCTCATACAACATCATCCCGTCGTGGGGGAAAGCTACCTCTTGCACATGCATGAGCTCATCATTGACAACATCATCCCATCGTGGGAGAAAGCGCATGCTAGCTTTCCCTCTTTCACAAGCACAAGATCATCATGAACGACATCATCCCACTGCGGGGGAAAGCTAGAGTGTGCTAGCTTTCCCTATTGCACAAGCACGAGCATATGTCGGACAACATCATCCCACCGTGGGGGAAAGCTAGCGCATCCTAGCTTTCCTTATTGCACAAGAACAAACTCATCTCGGACAAAATCAACCCATCATGGGGGAAAGCTAGAGTGTGCTAGTTTTTCCTCTTACACAAGCATGAGCTCATCTCGAACAACATCATCCCATCGTGGGGGAAAGCTACCTCTTGCATAAGCACAAGCTCATCGTGAACAACATCATCCCACCATGGGGGAAAACTAGCACGTGCTAGCTTTCCCTCTTGCACAAGCACAAAATCATCTCGGACAACATCATCCCACCATCGAGAGAAGTTAGCACGTGCTAGTTTTCCCTCTTGCATAAGCATGAGCTCATCTCGTACAACATCATCCCACCATGAGAGAAAGCTAGTTCATGCTAGCTTTCCCTCTTGCACAAGCACGATCTCATATCGGACATCATCTCATTGTAGGGGAAAGCTAGCTCATTTCCCACTTGCACAAGCACGAGCTCATCTCAGAAAACATCATCCCACCGTGGGCGAAAGATAGCTTCTGCTAGCTTTCCCTCTTATACAAGCATAAGCTCATCTCCGACAACATCATCCCACTGTGGGGCAAAGCTAGCGCGTGCTAGCTTTCCCTCTTGCACAAACACGATCTCTTCTCAGATAGTATCATCCCACCGTGGGTGAAAGATAACACATGCTAGCTTTCCCTCTTTCACAAGCACGAGCTCATCTCGAACGAAATCATCCCACCGGGGGGCAAATCTAGCTCGTGCTATATTTTTGTCTTGATCAAGCATGGGCTCATCATGGATAACATCATCCCACCATGGGGGAAAGCTAGCGTGTGCTAGCTTTCTGTCTTGCACAAGCACAAGCTCATCATTAACAACATCATCCCACCGTGGGGGAAATCTAGCGCACGTTATCTTTCCCTCTTGCACAAGCACGAGCTCATCTCTGACAACATCATCCCACCGTGGGGGGAAGTTAGCACGTGCTAGTTTTCCCTCTTTCACAAGCACGAGCTCATCTCAGACAACATCATCCCACCGTGGGGAAAGCTAGTGAATGTTAGTTTTTCCTCTTACACAAGCACGAGCTCATCTCGGACAACATCATCCCACCATGAGGGAAAGCTAGCTCATGCAAGCTTTCCCTCTTGCACAAGCACGAGCTCATCTCGGACAACATCATTCCACTATGGGCAGGCTAGCTTTGCCACTTGTATAAGCACAAGCGAATATCAAACAACATCATCCCACCGTGGGGGAAATCTAGTGTGTGCTAGCTTTCCCTCACGGAGGGATGATTTTGTTTGAGATGTGTTGGTGCTTCTATGCTAGTTTTCCGTCTTGCATAAGCACAAGTTCATCTCAGACAACATCATCCCACTATGGCGAAAAGCTGCTAGCTTTCCCTCTTGCAAACGCATGACCTCATCTCGAACAACATCATCCCACCTTGGGGAAAATCTAGCTCATGCTAGCTATCCCTCTTTCACAAGCACGACCTCATCTCGGACAACATCCCACCATGGGGGAAAGCTAGCACATGCTATCTTTCCCTCTTGAACAAGCACAACCTCATCTCGGACAACATCATCCCACCATGGGGAAAGCTAGCTCGTGCTAGTTTTCCCTCTTGCACAAGCATGAGTTCATCTCAGACAACATCATCCCACAATGGGTGAAAGCTAGCTCGTGCTAGCTTTCCCTCTTACACAAGCACGAGCTCATCTCGGAAAACATCATCCCATCGTGGGGGGAATCTAGCATGTGCTAGCTTTGCCTCTTGCACAAGAATGACCTCATCTCGAACAACATCATCCCATCGTGAGGGAAAGCTAGCACATGCTAGCTTTCCCTCTTACACAAGCACGAGCTCATCTAAGACAACATCATCCCACTGTGGGAGAAATCTAGCATGTGCAAGCTTTCCATCTTGCACAAGCACAAGCTCATCTCAGACATTATCTCACCATGGGGCAAAGCTAGAGCGTGTTAGCCTTCCCTCTTGCACAAACATGAGCTCATCTCAAACATCATTGCACCATGGGGAAAAAATAGAGAGTGTTATCTTTCCCTCTTGCACAAGCACGACCTCATCTCGAACAACATCCCACTGTGGGGGAACGCTTGCATGTGCTAGTTCTCCCTCTTATACAAGCACGATCTCAACTTGGAAAACATCATCCCACTGTGGGGGAAATCTAGTGTGTGCTAAGTTTCCTTCTTGAACAAGCACGAGCTCATTTCGGACAATATCATCCCACCGTGGGGGAAATCTACCTTGTCCTAGCTTTCCCTCTTGCACAAGCATGAGCTCATCTCAGACAACATCATCCCACTGTGGGGAAAAGCTAGCACATGCTAGCTTTACCTTTTTCACAAGAACGAGCTCATCTTGGACAAAATCATACCATTGTGGGGGAAACCTAGCATTTCCTTCTCGCACAAGCACGAGTTCATCCTGAAAAACATCATCTCATTGTGGGGGAAAGCTAGCTCATGCTACCTTTCCCTCTTGCTCAAGCAGCAGCTCATCTCGGACAACATCATCCCACCGTGGGGGAAATCTAGCGCATTCTACCTTTCCCTCTTGCACAAGCACGAGATCATCTCAAACAACATCATTCCATCGTGGAGAAAATATAGTGCATGCTAGCTTTCCCTCTTGCACAAACATGAGCTCAAATCGAACAAGATCATCCCATCATGGGGGAAAGGTAGCGCATGCTAGATATCCCTCTTGCACAAGCACGAGATCATCTCGGACAACATCATCCCACCATGGGCGAAAGATAGCATGTGCTAGCTTTCCCTCTTGCACAAGCACGAGCTCATCTCAAACATCATCCCACCATACATGAAATCTAGCGCATCCTAGCTTTCCCTTTTGCACAAGCACAAGCTCATCACGGACAACCACATCCCATTGTGGGGGAAAGCTAGCGTGCTAGATTTCCCTCTTGCACAAGCATGAGGAAGTCTCGGACTACATCATCCTACAATGGGGGAAAGCTACCACATGCCTCTTTCAAAAGCACGAGCTCATCTGCTACAATATCGTCGCATCGTGGGGGTAAGAAAAATTGTGCTAGTTTTTCCTCTTGCACAAGCATGAGCTCATCTCGGACAACATCATTGCATTGTCAGGGAAAGTTAGTGCGTGCTAGATTTCCCTCTTGCACAAGAACGAGCTCATCTCGGACAACAACATCCCACCATGGGGGAAAGCTAGTTTTCCCGTGCTAGCTTTCCCTCTTGCACAAGCATGACCTCATCTCGAAACAAATCATCCCATCATGGGGGAAAGGTAGTGTGTGCTATCTTTCTGTCTTGTACAAGATCGAGCTCATCTCGGACGACATCATCCCACCCTAGGAAAAAAATAGCGCATGCTAGATTTCCATATTGCACAAGCACAAGCTCATCTAGGACAACATCATCCCACCATGGGGGAAAGCTAGTGCTTGCTAGCTTTCCCTCTTGCACAAGCATGAGTTCATCTCGGACAACATCATCCCATCATGTGGGAAAGCTAGCTCATGCCAGCTTTCCCTCTTCCACAAGCACGAGGTCATCTCGGACAACATCATCTCAACATGGGAATGCTACCTTTCCCTCTTACACAAGCACGATCTCATCTCAGACAACATCATCCCAATGTGGGTGAAAGCTAGCATGTGTTAGCTTTCCCTCTTACACAAGCACGAGCTCATCTCAGACAACATCATCTATCGATGGGGGAAAGGTAGTGCATGTTAGTTTTTCCTCTTGCACAAGCACAAGCTCATCTTAGACAACAACATCCCATCGTTGGGGAAAGGTAGCGCGTGCTAGCTTTCCCTCTTGCACAAGCACAAGCACATCTCAAACAACATCATCCCACTATGAGGTAAAGTTAGATTGTGCTAGCTTTCCCTATTGCCCAAGCATGAGCTCATCTCAGACAACGTCATCCCACCATGAGGGAAAGCTAACGCTTGCTAGCTTTCCCCCTTGCACACGCACGAGCTCATCTTGGACAACATCATTCCACTGTAGGGGAAAGCTAGAGCGTGCTAGCTTTCCCTCTTGCACAAGAACGAGCTCATCTCGGAAAAAAACATCCCACCATGGGGAAAAGTTAGTGTGTGCTAACTTTCCCTCTTGCACAAACACAAGCTCATCTTGGACAATATCATCCCACCGTGGGGGAAAGCCAATGTGTGTTCTTTCCCTCTTGTACAAGCATGAGCTCATCTCGGACAACATCATCCCACCATGGGGAAAAGCTAGCATGTTCTAGCTTTCCCTCTTGCACAGGCACAATTTCATCTTGGACATCATCCCACTGGACAACATCATCCCACTGTGTAGAAAAGCTAGCTCGTGCTAGCTTTCCCTCTTGCACAAGATCATCTCGGAAAACATCATCCCACCATTGGGGAAATCTAGAACGTGCTAGCTTTCCCTCTTGCACAAGGACAAGCTCATCTCGGACAACATCATCCCATCATGGGGGAAAGCTAGTGCGCCCTAGCTTTCCCTCTTGCACAAGCACAAGTACGAGCTCATCTTGAATAACATCATCCCACCATTGGGGAAATCTAGAACGTGCTAGCTTTCCCTCTTACACAAGCATGAGCTCATCTCGGACAACATCATCCCACCGTGGGCGAAAGCTAGCACGTGCTAGCTTTACGTCTTGCACAAGCACGAGCTCATCTCATACAACATCATCCCACCATGGAGGAAAGTTAGCGCGTGTTGGCTTACCCTCTTGCACAAGCAGGAGCTCATCTCGAACATCATCAACCCACCATGGGGGAAATCTAGTGCATGCTACCTTTCCCTCTTGCACAAGCACGAACTCATGTCGAACAGTATCATCCCACTGTGGGTGAAATCTAATGTGTGCTATCTTTCTCTCTTGCACAAACACGAGCTCATCTCGGACACCATCATCCCACCATGGAGGAAAGCAAGCGTCTACTAGATTTCCCTCTTACACAAGCACGAGTTCATCTCAGACAACATCATCCCATCATGGGGAAAAGCTAGCGCGTGCTAGTTTTCCTTTTTTCACAAGCATGAGCTCATCTCGAACAACATCATCCCATCGTGGGGGAAAGCTAGTGCGTGCTAGCTTTCCCTCTTTCACAAACACGAGCTCGTCTCCGACAATATCCCATTGTGGGGGAAAGCTAGCTCGTGATAGTTGTCCCTCTTGCAAAAACATGAGCTCATCTCAGACAACATCATCCCACCCTGGGGGAAAGCTAGTGCATGCTCTCTTTCCCTCTTACACAAGCACGAGCTCATCTCAAACAACATCATCCCATCGTGCGGTAAAGCTACCTCTTGCACAAGCACAAGTTAATCTCGGAAAACATCATTCCATTGTGGGGGAAAGCTAGCACGTGCTTGCTAGCTTTCCCTCTTGCACAAGCACGATTTCATCTTTGACAACATCATCCCACCATAGGTGAAAGCTAGCGTGTGTTAGCTTTCCCTCTTGCACAAGCACAAGCTCATCTCAGACAACATCATCCCAATGTGGGTGAAAGCTAGCATGTGCTAGCTTTCCCTCTTACACAAGCACGAGCTCATCTCAGACAACATCATCCGTCGATGGGGGAAAGGTAGTGCATGCTAGATTTTCCTCTTGCACAAGCACAAGCTCATCTCAAACAACAACATCCTACCGTTGGGAAAAGGTAGCACGTGCTAGCTTTTCCTCTTGCACAAGCATGAGCTCATCTCAGACAACATCATCCCACTATGAGGTAAAGATAGCTTGTGCTAGCTTTCCCTATTTCCCAAGCACAAGCTTATCTCAGACAACGTCATCCCACCATGGGGGAAAGCTAACGCTTGCTAGATTTCCCCCTTGCACACGCACGAGCTCATCTTGGACAACATCATTCCACTGTGGGGGGAAGCTAGAGCGTGGTATCTTTCCCTCTTGCACAAGCACGAGCTCATCTCAGACAAAAACATCCCACCATGGGGAAAAGCTAGTGTGTGCTAACTTTCCCTCTTGCACAAACACAAGCTCATCTTGGACAACATCATCCCACCATGGGGGAAAGCCAGTGTGTGTTCTTTCCCTCTTGTACAAGCGTGAGCTCATCTCGGACAACATCATCCCACCATGGGGAAAATCTAGCACGTGCTAGCTTTCCCTCTTGCACAAGCACGATTTCATCTTGGACATCATCCCACTGGACACCATCATCCCACTGTGTGGAAAAGCTAGCTCGTGTTAGCTTTCCCTCTTGTACAAGCTCATCTCGAACAACATCATCCCACCATTGGGGAAATCTAGAACGTGCTAGCTTTCCCTCTTGCACAAGGATGAGCTCATATCAGACAACATCATCCCATCGTGGGGGAAAGCTAGTGCGTCCTAGCTTTCCCTCTTGCACAAGCACAAGCATGAGCTCATCTTGAATAGCATCATCCTACCATGGGGGAAAGCTAGTGCGTGCTAGATTTCCCTCTTACACAAGCATGAGCTCATCTTGTACAACATCATCCCACCGTGGGCGAAAGCTAGTACGTGCTAGCTTTACGTCTTGCACAAGCATGATCTCATTTCATACAACATCATCCCATCGTAGAGGAAAGCTAGCGCGTGTTGGCTTTCCCTCTTGCACAAGCAAGATCTCATCTCGGACATCATCAACCCACCATGGGGGAAATCTAGCGCATGCTACCTTTCCCTCTTGCACAAGCATGAACTCATGTTGAACAGTATCATCCCACTGTGGGTGAAAGCTAGTGTGTGCTATCTTTCTCTCTTGCACAAACACGAGCTCATCTCGGACACCATCATCCCACCATGGAGGAAAGCAAGCATCTGCTAGATTTCCCTCTTACACAAGCACGAGCTCATCTCGGACAACATCATCCCATCATGGGGAAAAGCTAGCATGTGCTAGTTTTCCTTTTTGCACAAGCACGATCTCATCTTGAACAACATCATCCCATCGTGGGGAAAAGCTAGTCTGTGTTAGCTTTCCCTCTTGCACAAACACGAGCTTGTCTTCGAAAATATCCCACCGTGGGGGAAAACTAGCTCGTGATAGCTATCCCTCTTGCAAAATCATGAGCTCATCTCAGACAACATCATCCCACCCTAGGGGAAAGCTAGTGTGTGCTCTCTTTCCCTCTTACACAAGCATGAGCTCATCTCGAACAACATCATCCCACCGTGTGGTAAAGCTACCTCTTGCACAAGCACAAGCTAATCTCAGAAAACATCATTCTGTCGTGGGGGAAAGCTAGCATGTGCTAGCTTTCCCTCTTGCACAAGCATGATCTCATCTCTGACAACATCATCCCACCATAGGTGAAAGCTAGCGTGTGTTAGATTTCCCTCTTGCACAAGCACGAGCTCATCTAGGACAACATCATCGCATCATTGGGGAAAGCTAGCGCGTGCTAGCTTTCCCTCTTGGACAAACACAAGCTCATCTAAGACAACATCATCCCATAATGGGAAAAGCTGTTGTGTGCTAGCTTTCCTCTCTTGCACAAGCACAAACTCCTCTCAGACAACATCATCGCACCGTGGGGGAAAAAATGCTAGTTTTCCCTCTTGCATAAGCACAACTGCATCTCGGGCAACATCATCGCAATATGGGGGAAAGCTAGCGTGTGCTAGCTTTCCCTCTTGCACAAGCATGAGCTCATCTCGGACAACATCATCCCACCGTGAGCATACTAGCTTTCCCTCTTGCACAAGCACGAGCTCATCTCGAACAACATCATACTAGAGTGGGTGAAATCTAGCATGTGCTAGCTTTCCCTCTTGCACAAGCACAAGCTCATATTGAACAACATCATCCCACCATGGGGGAATGTTGGCTCATGCTAGCTTTCCCTCTTGCACAAGAATGAGCTCATCTCGGACAACATCATCCCACCATGGGGGAAAGCGAGTGTGTGCTAGCTTTCCTTCTTGCACAAGCACAAGTTCATCTCGGACAACATCATCCCATCATGGGGAAAAGCTAGTGCGTGCTAGTTTTCCCTTTTGCACAAGCACGAACTCATCTTGGACAACATCATCCCACTGTGGGGGAAAGCTAGCACATGCTAGCTTTCTCTCTTGCACAAACACGAGCACGTCTCCGACAACATTCCACCGTGGGGGAATGCTAGCTCGTGCTAGTTGTCCCTCTTGCAAAAGCATGAGCTCATCTCAGACAACATCATCCCACCACGGGGGTGCTAGCTTTCCCTCTTACACAAGCATGAGCTCATCTCGACAACATCATCCCACCGTGGGGTAAAGCTACCTCTTGCACAAGCACGAGCTAATCTCAGACAACATCATTCCATTATGGGGGAAAGCTAGTGCATGTTAGCTTTCCCTCTTGCACAAGCACGAGCTCATCTCTGACAACATCATCCCACCATAGGGGAAAGCTAGTGCGTGTTAGCTTTCCCTCTTGCACAAGCACGAGCTCATCTCAAACAACATCATCACATCATTGGAGAAAGCTAGTGCATGCTAGCTTTCCCTCTTGGAAAAGCGCATGCTAGCTTTCCCTCTTTGACAAGCACAAGCTCATCTAAGACAACATCATCCCACAATGGGAAAAGCTAATGCGTGCTAGATTTCCCCTCTTGCACAAGCACAAGCTCATCTCAGACAACATCATCTCACCGTGGGGGAAAGCATGTTAGTTTTCCCTCTTGCACAAGCACAAGTGCATCTTGGACAACATCATCCCATTGTGGGGGAAAGCTAGTGCGTGTTAGCTTTCCCTCTTGCACAAGAATGAGCTCATCTCGGACAACACCATCCCATCGTGGGCATACTAGCTTTCCCTCTTGCACAAGCAAGAGCTAATCTCGAACAACATCATACCAACGTGGGTTAAAGCTAGCGTGTGCTAGCTTTCCCTCTTGCACAAACACGAGCTCATTTTGAAAAACATCATCCCACCATGGGGGAAAGTTGGGTCGTGCTAGCTTTCACTCTTGCACAAGCACGAGCTTATCTCGGACAACATCATCCCACCATGGGGGAAAGCTAGCGCGTGCCAGCTTTCCCTCTTGCACAATCACGAGCTCATCTCGAACAACATCATCCAACTATGGGGGAAAGCTAGAGTGTGCTAGCTTTCCCTCTTGCACAAGCACAAGATCATCTCGGACAACATCATCCCACCATGGGGGAAATCTAGCGTATGCTAGCTTTCACTCTTGCACAAGCACAAGTGCATCTCGAACAACATCACTCCACCATGGGGGAAAGCTAGCATGTGTTGGTTTTCCCTCTTTATTAAGTTAGACTATGATTACATTCATATCCTTCAACAACAGTACCCAGAGCAAAGAGAGCAATACCCCTGTGGTTGCTCCTCGAAGAATGCTAACCTACTACCTCAAATTATGGATTTGTTGTGCAAAAGGCATAAAATGCTGACCCTTTGACCATGTCAAGGGGATATGTCATATCACTTCCTTGAAACATTTGATCCATCCCTTGATAAATTTGAAGAACTTTCAACCATGCTCTAACCTTGCCCCTGAACAATCAACTTGTTGTTGTAAACTAAGTTTGAAAGCAGATTAGTAGTCTTTAGTCCAGTAAAGCATGATGGCATAAAATTGCGATAACCCTGTGGTATTTCATGTTTATATCTAATATACACATATCAACACCCCGTTTAATGATGGTTGTAGATCATATGGAATGTTGGAACAAGGATGAAAATGATGTCTACACAGAACAAGCCTAAAATTTACTTTCAATGATTTGGTCTCCTGCTGGTGCAATATAAAAATTAGACCTCCAACTGTCACTCAACTTCAAAACATGAACAAATATGACAATCATGCATGAAGAGGCTCCCAAACAGTTCTCAAATCAACATAGCACATGAGAAGAAATGTCATCAAAAGCATGCACCAATAGGGGCTAACTCAGTTATTTTCTTCTCCACCAAGAAACATAGGATAGAACCAAAATCATCCAATTAATGCACTTTTGTTCTCTACTAACCACAGAATAAACCTCAACAAGGCACCCCAAACAAGTGTATAAATAGTAAATACTTGTCACTTGCAAAATCGAGATGAGTCAGCCCTAGCAAAATCGAGATGAGTCGGCCCTAGGCTTTGTTAGACACATGACAACCCTAGTATTTTTTTGGACAGGTCATCTCTAATGTATGCTCAGATAGGTTAGCCCTCCCTTTATGATTTAGATCAACCAATATGAATCACTAGATTTTCTTGTCTTATGGTGTACCATGTATCTCGAGTGCACAACTACAAGACCTTCATGTTTATGATGAAATTACTTTATAAAGATTGAATCCATTGCTGGTTTGTTTCTCTTAAAACATTTGATGCCACAACCACTTGTTCATGTTAAAGGTACTATCCTCATTCGGCCTCAGCAAATTCCCAACAAAATCATGCGACTAGCACCTCAAAAAACACAAATCAAGTTTATTTCGAGTCCAACACTTGTAACATTATCTCCAAGTGCACTCTCCATTTGATCATTGAAGATCTGGGAATGTTACATCCACTTCTTATTGATAGCAACATACAGACCTCTGCTGCAAGCATGTGTGTTGTTGCCTTACAAACCCTAATATCTGGAGCTTCAAAACTAGAACACTTACACTGAAACGAGACTTGCAAGTCCTCTAGAAAGGCTCTATCAACATAACACTCTTGCTTGAATAGGAAAACATCTTCAAATTCGACAGACAATTTGTGTAGTACCCCAGAGTGGAGATCAAAATTTCATACAAACTTTCCAACAATAGATTCAATCATGCTAAAATCACCCCTCAAAAGTATTCTAGCTATTTATTTTTTTTGTGCAGGGATATTGTGCAGGGATATTGTGTGGAGACTAGTGAGTCCAAGTGTTAGTCACAATTGACACAAGATTAGCCTTAGTGAAACACTGAAGGAAATGCCACTTTGCTAGAAGTTCATGCTTCTCATGTCATGACCATACATCGCAATTGCCAATTACAATACTCCTAATGAACAACACATTACTGGGGTCCGATCTATGGATATAAACAGAATTTTGATTCACCTGTGTCTATTCTCAACATGTTTGTCCCATATTAACAAATGGATATTTATGAAATGGATTATTCATGGTGGTGTCCCTCAAATCTAGGAGATGATCTTGGGCATGATTTATGTGTTGCATTATTGGATGCTTCACCTATACTCTCTCATATCAATCATCCAAATTTCCTCTAGCTATAGAGAGAGAATCTGATGCTTTGTCATCTTCTTCAGGGACATAACTTGAAATGTATTTTGAGGAGACCAATACCATATATGGGATGAGAGAATTCATATCCATGTTGATGCCAATGAAACCTGAATTTGTTGATGTGTGAATCAAGATGCCCAAGGTGTTGATTTGCATGTGTGCCTCTAAGATATGAACTTAAAATGTTTCTCTTTGATCTCTACTCAAGATCAGTTATTACAAAATCCTATTATTGTACTCAACATTTTAAAACAACATGTTGTATCCTTTATTCAACAAACTATTGCTGGAAAACACATCTCAAATGCATATAAGGGCATGCTGGAAGGCCACAAGAATTTGATCTATCATAACATCCATAAAACAACAGATTTATGATATAAACCTGATGTGATTCACCATACAAAAGTGTATCTCACATAAAAGTGCGGATTCGCCATCCAAATATGTTGTTGCCTTTGAAGATATTATTTTCCGTACTGAAAATGGTCATCAAGGCATGGAAAGGTAGACAAAACAAATGTTGAATTTGATGTATGAGCTTTTTGGTGGCTCATCATCCCCTATTCATAAATTCACTCACCCTGATTGATCGATAGGCTGCTAAAAGGAAATTAAAGTTACCAAAACTAGATCATATAACTTGCATCTCGTCATTGTTGTAAAATATATCAAAAAGATGGCAATAATTCTTTATGATTACTTCCTTCCCTAGTGCTGGAAATAGGGTTGTTCTGGTAGTTGCTCCAAATGAGTATGACGAAACAATTGAATGGCTATTATAAAGGCAGGTTTATCTCGGGCCTCTGCTGCTCACAAAGTGCACAGATATTCTTATGTGCTGGAACCCCAAATATATCCTATCTATTATATATGGTTGCTAGCTTAAATGTGACTAAATATACTAGAAATATTACATAAAACTTGATCCACAACAATACACAAACCTATAATTCTTGGTCTATACACTATCTAGTCCTTGGATAATCTTCATCCATGTAGTGGCCTACTACAAGAAGATAAAGTATCTCCATTTTTTGCAAAGGACCACCATCTCTATCTAAGGCACCTGCAAGCAGTATGACATAAAGTGTGGCTTGTTTTTGTTATAAACAATAACATTCCTCCTTGGATGTCGATAAAGAGAGAGCATGCAATATTGGCAATGATTGTTCCAAGTATTTAATTAAGATGTATTTATTTACTTGAAAGTATGACATAATATTTCATTTATTTGTTTCGTGCATGATAATTATATCTTTTATATATAAGGACTTATAACTAAATATAATTAATGTATGTTGAACCAATTAGGTAAGTACCAAGTTAAAAATATGAAATGTATATATTGAGCCTCTTATCGATGAGCTGCCGAAGTTATGGGCTATTATCACTATGTATGACATCTCTAGACCAATAGGGAAAAAACGATTTCAATTCCATGGAATACTTGCATGGAAAATTCATGTTGCTACTGGGTTAACACATTTTTGTGGTATGTAACTTTTCGTTGCGCTTTAATATTATATATATTTTTAAAAATATCATGCATTTTTTAAAATTGTAATCCTAATTTGCTACATTAATTCATATATCTTGCAGGCTTTCAAACAAAGGGAAAATTTGCATGTCCAATTCGTGGTCCTAGGATAAAATCTCGTTGTTCAAGAAGTTTAGGAAATGAGATGTTTGATGAGTATAGGCACTTTCTGCCTAAGAACCATAGTTATCGAACTACCAAGAAAGAAAAATTCAATGGTAAAGAAGAGAATGGAAAAAAAACCATGAAGAATGACCTCACCTATGGAAGTTGGAATATAATATAAATCGTCAAGGTATGAAAATTATTTATGTACCATATATATAAATCTTATGATTTTTTTTAGTGAATTTTGATCAGCGCGGTACCTAGCTATATTGATTAATTAGTGTTAATGTGATTTTGTTTATGTTTCATGAATGTCGTTAAGGCATAAATGGGCTTCCACGAGGAATGAAAAGTTACCCCATACAATTCAGTAGGTTTCCCTACTACGAGCATCTACAAATAGTTCATATGTTTGATACAATCCATATCGAGAAGAATATAACATAATTGTTATGGTGAATCTTAGATGGAATGACTTACAAAGAAATAATTGGAAATATTTGTAGTGACATCCAGGAAGCTAATCACACATTGCAAAGTGTGATTATTAATTCTAATGGTGATGGTCGAGAACAAAATATTAGTCTTCCATAGTTATTGAAAGAGCAACAAAGCAATGTTGTAAAAGTGTTCATTCGGAAAATTAGGTTTCCAACGGTGTTTTCGTCGAACATAAAAAATATCCTAACGAAAAAAGGTGATTTTGGTGGGGTTAAAACACGACTGGCATACATTCATTAAGGTAATTATTAGGTATATTAAAATAGTGGTATACATATTTTTAGTATTTTTTTCTCTTATTTGGAAATAAATATTAATGATTTTCTTTTTGTTGCAGTATGTTCTACCTCTATCTCTCCCAGAGAGCTTTGACAACAACAAAAAACAAGTTATATATGATCTTGGAAAAAAAATGAGGTAAGTAATGCATTTTTATATGGAAAATGTTTCTTCAGTACTTTGTAGTAGAACTTATTGACATATTGTGTTTTATATGCAATTTTATATATGTCGTGACATTGTTCAAACCTATTATTTTCTTGCACCATTTGTAGGTGGATTTCACCTAAAGAAATCCATAAAGAATATATAAGGTATTGGAAGAGATAAATCCCCCGACTAATGTGTGAAATGAAGAAGTATCTACCTCCAACACTTTTTAATGCACAAGAACACTACCTCGTACACCAAGTTGAGGAGATAGAATTATGTGGACCAATACACACAAGGTTGATGTGGATGGTGGAGAAGCGGTTGAAGTCATTGAAGGATTTTGTTAGACAAAGAAAATGTCTTGAGGATTCTATGGTGGAGGTATATATGGTATATCAATGCATGGTGTATATTAGTCAATATATTCCTAAATTAGCAGAAAATATAAATGCGTCTCGCATTTGACATCTCGAATCCATCAACAAATTTGAAGAGGAGGTCTTATTGGGGAAAGGTAGAATAAGGACCGTGAAAGGTAATTAGATGTTGTAGATTTAATATATTATACATTTAATTTTTTAATTTTATATTATCATACTCATTCATTTATTTGTATTCCATCAACTATATTAAACTTTGCCAATGATAGCTAATTATTGATATTCAATTGTTATTTTTTCATATAGTTGGTCGAGAATGGGATGCTCTACATTTATACATTGCAAACAATATTGATTGGATGGAGTATTGAATAAAACGATGTGAAGAATACTATGGTAGGTTATCATGGGAAGGAGTCAGTAAGATGATTAAAACAATGCATCGTTATCGATATGAATTTCCTAATCTTACCCAAAGGGAAATTGATTTAGCCTTTGGTTTAAAAGATAAAAAGGCAAGTATATTTACCCACATTTTTATAGTTATTTCCCATTATATCAATGTATTTGGTTTGTTTATTTTTTGAAATATATATTTACTAAGTCCATATTATATGACGTTTACTAATTGACAGTGCATTGTTTTACTTGTTGTCCATGTTGCAGTTGAAACACCACAAGGTTATGTGGTGTAATGGTCTTAAATTTTGTGTCAAAAAGTTGGATGATAAGATGAAAGCCTCGGATTGTGAAATAACTGCAGTGTTTAAGGTCACTAATGTTTCCTCTATAAGTGACAAGCATTCAGAAGAAACTGAAAATAGGTACTATGGGTATTTGGAGGATATAATTCAGTGTGATTTTAATTCCTTTAAAATAGTTTTGTTTGAGGTCAAATGGTACAAGCTACGAGTGCATGAACGTGATCCTAAAAGAACTGTTATTGAGCATGTTAATGGATTTACCATGGTTAAAATAAGAGCATTTGAACTGGTTACATAGCCTTATGTTCGTCCAAGTCAATGTGAGCAAGTCTTTTACTCAGAGGTACCTGGTAAAGTAGGTTGGTCATACATTGTTAGCTATGATCCAACAGGAAGACCAGTAAAGTATAATCATGTAGAGGAAGAAGATAATATTGAAGAAAAAGATCATAAATTATTAATATTTGCCATGGAAATTATAACTATTATTTAATATTGGTGAATTATGATTTTTAGATTCAGTTTCTCAAGATTGGGATGGACTGCATTTATACATTGCAAACAATCTTGATTGGATGAATGTATGGATTGAAAGATGTAAAAAACATCACGATGGTAGGTTATCATGGCAACGACTGTCTGAATTGGTTAGAGAATCTCATCATAATGGAGATGTCAATGTTACACAAAGGAAAATTGATTTAGCATATGGTTTGAAAGATGGTCAGGAAAGCAAATTCACTCATTTTATTCAATTATTTTATATTATATTAATGTGACTACATGTGTACTATATTTTTCAGATACTTTCCAAGTTATATAAATTATATGTTAATTTATTAATTGACAATGCATCTTTTACATATCTGGCATATTGTAGTTGAAACACCACAGGGCTATGTGGTGCAATGGTCGTAAATTTCTCATCAAACAGCTGGATGAAAGCAAAAAAAATTATGATAGTCGGATAACTGCAGTATTTCAGGTCACTAATGTTTCTTCTAGGAGTGACAATCATCCCAAAGAATCTAAAAATAGATACTATGGATATTTGAATGATATACTTGAGTGTGACTTTAATTCCTTCAAAATAGTTATGTTCAACGTCAAATGGTATAGGTTATGAATGCATGAATGCGATGAGGAAAGAACTGTTACTCAACATGCCAACAGATTTTCAATGATTAAAAAAATGGTGTTTGGAAGAGGACATGATCACTATGTTTTTCCAAGCCAATGTGAACAAGTCTTTTACTCAAATGTTCCAGGTGAGAGGGTTTGGTCATTTGTTGTTAGATATGATCCAATAGGGAGGCCAATTAAGTATATTCATGTACAGGAAGAAGATGATATTGAAGAAGAAGATGATTTTCCATATCAGACAGATTCGAAAGATCATGTAGGGTCGACAGACAAAGAAGACGAAGAAGATCATGATCCAGGTGTAGGAGACAATGTAGTTATTGATGATGATGTTGATGAAAATATGCTCGAAAACGACATTGATGATGATGATGATGATATCGTCAATCCTTTCAACACCGTTTCTGAACCAGATGATGATACAAATGTCGAGTTCAATGAAGAAGAAGATACATAATAAGGATGATACAGATGTTGACTTGGATCAAGTACATGACTATATATTTTAATTTGTATGAATTATTTTCTTAAAATAATTTACTTATGTCATGGGTTAATTACATGTTTTTAAATTTTATGCGACATTTTTATATTCTATGTTACATGTTTAATTATTATGTGAAACCTGAAAATAGTCGCCAATATACTAAAGTACGTGGTAAACTAAAAATATCATTTACAAACACATAATTTCATTTACCTTCATTAATTTTTGTTTTTGTAGTTTCTATATTGCATGAATCTTACTAGTTTGCTTTCGATTATTTTCTATTTTATAGATTGGGTATTGGGGAATTGAGAGTGATGTGAGGGGGAGGGGAGGGGTCATATGAGTTTCCACCTTCATGTGGTTGGCCTTGTTTAGTAGAGGATAAATTATTCTTGAAACCAAGAGAAGCTCATTCATTTTTATACCATCATGATCATAGATGTCATCATTGTTGTCATAGTATTGCATCAACGAAGATTCGATAAACGTTTTTGTCATTTCTATAGAATCTTCATTGAAACTGTTTGAAAACATGGGACTTTGGCCCATGAGTTATGAAGAATGTATGTGTGTCATAGTTGTGATAAAAAAATCCATTTGTTTTTCATTCATTGTTTAATCAACACCATAAAAATATGTCATTGCAGTACTAGATGCGGGAATGTGTGTATTGTCGAACGAATTTTAAAAGGAACAACGAAAAGAAATTGTACTAGGACTAGACATGGGCAACAGTGGCCTGTGAATGGGGCTAACATTGAAATTTTTTCAAATTGTTTCTGTGTGCACTAAAATTTGACATGGATAGACTATTTGCATGCCTTAACGATATGGGAGGGTTTCTAGACTCAAATTTGACTTACACACCCACTTGTTTCCATCATCAATTCATCATGTAAACCATAAACCCTATATTTATTTCAAAGTACACAAATTGGTTGACACAAGTTTTAAGTTTGCATTAGCCTTTCTTCATTTTTCTTTCAGGTTCTACATTGTATATACAATGTATGTGTGTCATAGTTGTGATGAAGAATCCCTCTTTTTTTCGTTCATTGTTTAATCAACACCATAAAAATATTCCCTTACAGTACTAGATGTGAGAACGTGTGTCAAACGAATTTTAAAATGAACAAAAAAAATACATTGTACTAGGACTAGACATGGGAAACAATGACCTGTGAATGGGGTCAACGTTGAAATTTTTTCAAATTGTTTCTGTATGCACTGAAATTTGACATGGATAGACTATTCACATACCTTAACAAAATAGGAGGGTTTATGGACTCAAATTTAACTCACACACCCACTTGTTTCCATCATCAATTCATCATGTAAACCATAAACCCTATATTTCTTTCAAAGTGCACAAATTGGTTGACACAAGTTTTAAGTTTGCATTAGCCTTTCTTCATTTTTCTTTCAGGTTCTACATTGTATATACAATGTATGTGTGTCATAGTTGTGATGAAAAATCCCTCTTTTTTTGTTCATTGTTTAATCAACACCATAAAAATATGTTCTTGCAATACTAGATGTGAGAACGTGTGTGTCGAACTAATTTTAAAAGGAACAACGAAAAGACATTGTACTAGGACTAGACATGGGCAATAATGACCTGTGAATGGGGCCAACGTTGAAATTTTTTCAAATTGTTTCTGTATGCACTGAAATTGGACATGGATAGACTATTTGCATGTCTTAACGATATGGGAGGGTTTCTGGACTCAAATTCGACTCACACCCACTTGTTTCCATCATCAATTCATCATGTAAACCATAGAGACCCCATTTTTCTTTCAATGTACACAAATTGGTTGAGTACACAAGTTTTAAGTTTGCATCAACCTTTTTTCATTTTTCTTTTAGGTTCTACTACTAGGGAAAATGAGAGTTCACTACTGTGAATTTTTTTTTTTAATTTCTTTGATCTACAAGGTGTTGGATAAAATAAACGAGTTAAATGAAAAACAAATTGTGAAAGTAGTATCTCCAATTGAAGTCTATGTAAAAGTGTGTCACAATTGGTTTTCAAGTTTTACTGAATTTATGAGAATATATGTTTTTTTATGAAGAATTTTTTTGTGAAGATGGAAAGTAAAATAATCGTCCTAAGACTCTAGCAATTCTCACAATTTGCAAATTATATCCAAGCCTTCCAAGTGTCGTAAATGATGATGATGAATTCCACTAAATGAAACAAGTGAAGGTATGATAAAGTTATTTATAGTGAAATACATATGGGAGTGAGATCCATGGGGGTGGAAAGTATTTGTCTCATGTGCCTTCACAATTCCATGAATGCCACTTGATAGTAAACATCATTTTCATAACTAGGATACATATTCATAGATTAATGTGGATAATGATTTGAGAGATTCAATTTGTGAAGAGGTGACATGAATTTTGAAAGAGCATGGTGGCTTCATCAAACTACCACTCCTAAGCTAAGCATGGATACTTAAAAAGAGAGTGCATCCCTCGTGCTGGCAAACAAATATGTTATATTCCATGAAGTACTATGTTTTGATGAAAACAAACTATGGAGCATTGTTTCAATACTTATCTCAATCTACACCACAATTTCTTTTATCCCCGAGGGAGAGTTTTCTACATTCTATTTAAGTTTCTTTACCTTTTAGAAGTCTTGGTTTGGGGGCATGAACCTAACTTGTTTATTTTTAAGGAGCATTGATGGAGGTTTTTCACTATCCTAACCTTTATGAATCACACAAACCACTTTTAACGACGTAAGGTGAAGAACATAATTTTGATATGGGATAGATTTTAGGCCCTTCGATGTGTGTACAAGTGTGGTGATAAATGAAAATGACTACTTAAAGTATATTGTTGGAAATAGAAATGCAAGAAGTCACAAGAATAAGAAAATACTTCTTCCTTTATCCAAATATGAAAGTTCCTTTTAATTTATACACACGTAAATGAATTAAACTACATGGTTGGAGAAATTAACAAAGAGTGGAAAAATTGAATCTACATACAAAGATTTATAGAAGTCAGACCCTGAATAAAAGCAAATTTTCGAGGGAATCTCCAAGGTCTTGGACCTGATAATGGTGTGATATTAGAAAAATATCCTTAAAACTAAGAAGGGGTGAGATTTAATAGAACACAGTCCCCAATATGGTTTCCATTCTACATATGAGGTTATGCATGTGAGTACCAAAAACTTATCCTAGTTGGCTATCAAAACTAAGAGAAGAAAAAAAGGATTTGTGAACAACAATTAAAACAACATATCTATCCTCTAGCATGTATAATAACTTATAAACAATCAAAACAAGTAATTTCAATTATTCAAACAAATTCTTTGCGGAAAAGAGAATACATTATTTATTATCCAATGAAAAGACATAATAACATGAAATATATCACCTAAGAAGAATCATGCATCTTGTGGACTTCGATATTGTCCATGGGAGGATCCTTTAACCCTCCAATAGGATCTCTCTATCTATGAAGATGAACATGCAAAGTTCCGCTTGTGCATGGACAATTTGGAGGGGAGAATGGGCAACATGAAAACAAGACGATACTAGATCAATTGAGAGGATGCAATGGTATTCCTACTCTTTGGATTAATTCCTCTAGCATAACCTTACATTTATAAGTTGTTATGAAATGCATGGCATGGCTTTGTGTTTGTAGGCATGTGTTGAAGTTGAAAATAACCCATATGAGTGACTTGACTCAAATAGTGTCCCAATACCCTTCCATTGATGAGGAAGGGACACTTGCGATCTGGTATAGGTATTTTATCACCAACCACACCTTATATCCAACCATAAGCATTTACGAGTTGAAAAATTCCTTGTTTCACAGAGTAAGTATTACATATGTATTCAATAAAACATAGTGCCTATAAACCACACATTTTAAGTCAATTGTAAATTTGGTTGGGGTTACTAGCATGTAATTGACCTATAAACCACACTTTTTAAGTGCATTCCACAACATTAGAATTTGAGAGGGGCATGATTAAAAGAGGAACAACCATAACTTTGATTGACAATGAGATCTCTAAATTGTTTTATCAATGCTAAATTAGTGATTTATTTAGGTGTGCAATGAGAACCTTTGTAGTATTTTCAAGTTTCCATGGAAACAACGCTACAATGGAATTAAAAGGAATGGTAAAAGGTATCAAATTAATGTGGATTGTTTGAAAATCACTTTTGATTTTTATGTGGTATTTATGCCAGTGGAAAATTGATCACGAGAGTTCAATTGTAAAAAAAAAATGGGTGAATTTCATATGTACTATGGTGAGATGTACTTGAGGTTTGAAAATGACCAATGATTGATCACCATTAAAGGATTTCAACTCAATGCACATAGATTAATTTTATCCCAGAAGATGATCAAACAAATTGATAAATGAGAGCAAGGGCAAATGCCAGAGTGAAATACAATGACATATTACATGTTAAAATTGTGAAACAATGATCAACACGACCTAAGGAGGTATAAAAACTAATTGACGAACTTAAAGATATTTTCAAGAACTATTTATCAAGTTGGATATAGGGCCTAAACTCATGAACTACCACCAAAAACCAAAGAAAGTTGCAATCAACCATAAATGGCTAGTTGAAAAAAACAACACACTCTAATAAAATGGCGAAGACTATGGTGGGGGTGTATTCCCTTATACTTCCCACCTAGATCCTAGCATAACAATACTTGACTTGAATAAAATGATAGAAAGAGAGTAAAAACCATACCAAGATCAAGAGAAATTCTAAGACAATTCACCACAAGAGCTAGAAAGCATCATCCAAAGATAGCGTTAGACCTCCTCCATCAAACATTCATAAACATAGCCATAAACAAGTGCACAAGAGATAAAAAGAGCCAAGTGTAGAGAAAATTTCAGAAGAAGGCTTCTCACAAGAGGGAGAGTTATGTTTAAAATGAGATATTATGATCTCTATTTATACAAAATGTAGCTAACATAGCTTGTCCACAAATTAAGGAGTAAAACACAATATTAGGGGTCAACAACCCTAATCGTTCCCCCTTAACAAAGTAATATTAAACAATTCACTTCAAATTTCACTTTTTGCAAAAAATAAACCCTAATTTAGGAGGACGTCACCCCTTTAGGGGATGTTTTTCCACTTTGAGGAAGTCGTTGGTGTTGGAGAAGCATGCATGGGCCTCCAAAGGCCATGTGTCAAGAATATGGGTACTCATATCATGGTGAAGACCCTTCTCCTCCTCAAATGTCCATGTTTCAAAGAGTGGCACCTCACCACCATGCCCTATCCCTCCAAGATCATGATGTCAAGCTCAAAAGTGGAACATTTTGCCCCTCCTGGGAAAATCGTTTGGCTAGTAAGGGGTGGGCTAGGTCGTCCAAGTCATCATCAAGGCCATCCACATTTGATCTCTCTCATCCGACATGTGGGCCCCTGGCATCCAACCTGTGGGCTTGTAGCCCCATGGAATCCCAAGCTAGGCTTGTCCAAAATTGTCCACCAACTAGGTTCTGCAAAGAAAAATGAACATGCCCTCCAAGGATCTCAAGTCATAAAATAATGATAAGTGGATCCAATAAATAAATAAGCCATCTAAGCATGTGCATCAAATATCACTATATCAAACAATTAACAGCTCAAAGACACTATGCGACTTGTCAAGCTTAAGTATAGGAGGGTTGACGAGGTGCCCTACTGGGTACGTCTTGCCCTAGGTCAAGGATAACTTCCAAGAGATCCCTCTCTAAGCCATGTAAAGTGGATGAGGTGGTACGGTTCAATACTCAATGGGCATAGAGCTCATGACATACAAGGGGTCGTAATGTCTCATTCATGGGTGCATTTGTAGAGGTTGTGTGGTACCTTCATCTGCAATGCACTTTTTCCAAGCCCATCAATTTCCTTTCATCTTTCTTTATTTATTTTCTTTCAATATAGAATAAGGAGAGTTTGAAGGTCACTTCCCTAGCGTGGTGACCAGGTGGTGGCAATGTCACCCACAAATACCTAATGGAAATGAGAAGGTTGGCTCATGATGAGACCCCCTTTCTCTCAACCATAAAACTGAGAGCCATTGCCCTGGTTTGGTGACCAGATGATGAATATGTCATACCACTAGATATCCAACTTATGCAACTTTACACAACTTTATTGCAACTTATGCAACTATATTGCAACTATATTGCAACAATTTCGTATGCAACTATATGCAGATATGCAACTATATGCAACTATGCAACTTATGCAACTATATTGCAACTTATGCAACTTTACGCAACTTTATTGCAACTTATGCAACTATATTGCCACTTATGCGATTATATGCAACTATATGCAACTTATGCAACTATTTTACAACTTATGCAACTATATTGCAACTATATGCAACTAGGTGTGGCAATTTCAACTTTATGCAACTATATGATGGATCAGTGTGACAATTTCAACTTTATGCAACTAAATGCAAATATATGCAACTGTGTTGGTACCAAAAACGTATATTGGCACGATAACTTATCTTCTTGTTTTAACGAGTGTAGGTACCACCAAATAGGTATCTTTCGGATCTATCTTCCTCGAGTGATGATCAAGATATAGTAAGAGAGGTTGA
>ML818365.1:241671-253619 GCA_009831015.1 Picea engelmannii | reverse complement strand
TGTCAAGAGGTTGTACATGAGTTGAATGGTCATTCAACATAGCTGCCACCTACAACAGATTGAAAAGAGAAGGTTGTAGACCACAAATAAGTCAAAGATGGAAACTGTTAATGTGTCTTAACCTTGAGCTATATTTGTGACATGTCCAAAAAACTAGTGATGACTCGCTGAAGGCAGTGGCATTTAAAAGAAAAGGGGAAACACGCCCCTTCACATTCCTTCCTCGTTACCTCCCTCCCGGTCTTTATCTGGTTTTGGAAGAGTGGGCTTTGAGAATGGCATGAACAATGAGCACAGGGCGAGGGGGAGAGGGGGAATTGAGTTCATTGGAAATATGGGTTAAGATATATGATTTTTCACTCTTGAAGAATAACGAGTATTGTAAGAAGAAAGTAGATTAAAATCCTTGGGTGTTTATTTGGTAGCCCTTTGCACAATACCTTCCAAGGAATTTTTAGAAAATTGGGTAGAGAACAATTGGAAGAAGAATAACATTTTTGTATGAAGAGCTTAGATTTTTGTGGAATGAGATTTGTTTGCTTACTATTGAAGAATTAGAGATGTATCAACAAGTCCTAATAAAGGGCTTCTGGTTCTGTGGAAGAGTTCCGTTAAAAACATTCTCAGAGTGGGTTGTGACCACTCAAAGTGTCTGGCTTAGGCACTAGGAAGGAGTTTGGGAACCAACTTCACTTGATTATGGGATTCACTGGTATCAAGGTTTGCTGAAGAATACCCAGGATAATTCCATACCAGATTTGCAAAGCATTCAACTCAAGGATTACAACTTCATAGCTGGAGAGAGGTTCAAGAATATGGTAAAACGTGTTTAAGAACATAGCGGAAACAAATCTTGGAATATTGTGGAGAATGAAATTTGCTCAAATGTGGAAATGATAGCTGGCCAATCCATCAAGTGCATATTGGATGGTCCCCATCCATTGCAAAGCAACCAGAATCAAAGTTTGGGCTTCCTCCTCCCGCAGTGAAATCTAGTTCCAGATGACAACCAGTCAAATAATGGGAACAAAACATTGGAGAACCCAACTGCAGAACAAGAAGTTGATCAAAATGCTTAACATGGACTGTTGAAATTTTTTTGGGGACCTAGAATGCAAAACCATCAAAATGTTTGACATGGGGTTGTTCCTCCTTTCATGTTAACTCTTAAACTTTTTTGTGGTGCTAAGTTATGGTATTTTGGATAAGCCACATAACTTTGCCTTTTTTGTTGCACTTTAGTCTTGGGATTTCTTTTTCATACTTCTTTGAGCTGGTGCAGCTAGTATATGAGTCCTAATTCATGGTTTTATATTTTTTTATATGATGGAACTGCCCTTTTTGGATAACCATCCCATGGAATAGTATATATACCTTTTTCTTTTTTAAATTAAAAAAACAAATACAAGACTTTTAGCAATAAAGAAACATTTATTCCTCAATTCTCTTATCAGCATTACAAGGTAACAACGTAGGAAAGAAGCCAAACTAAATCCAAAAGCTTATGGATGTGAAAAGAAAGGTCAAGGTGGAAATGGACCTTGAAATGGGTGAAGGTTTGCACAAGGTGGAGTGACATTCTGCAAGAACARCGATAAATAAGTTCAAGAATTTAGAAATTCAAAGATCTTGTAGGAACAATTTTGTTTTTGCAAAGGAGATGAAGACCTATGTTGTRAGCATTCMAAATGGCATAGCTATTAAGTTCCACCAAATTTACAAGATGTTATGGACATTTTGCATCAATTTCTGAAAACTGTGACTAACCTAGCGAAGCTTGTTACGGTGTAATGGTAGACAAAATGGGASGGGATAACCAAGATTAATGAATAACGAGAAGAAAGATAGGTTTTATTTGAGGGCATCAGAAGTAGAATTTAGGTAATTGAGGTTGCAGTCTACTGAAATCGTGCAAGCCCTCCAAAGTAATTCAAAATGAGTAGCGAGTCCCTCAAAGGATTTTTTTTTGTCTCGGTTGATGGGATTCCCAGTTCAAGTGATTCCGCCCTATCAAGCAAAACTAGCAACATCAACAACAATGCTAGTTGTCCTATGGCAGTACCGATCATTATGAGTCTGCTGTTTTATTTTAATTTCCTCTGTATATTGTCTTTACCAGCCCTGTACATTTGGTAATGAAAAAAATGTTTTACATATCATTGGGTTGCGGGAAGACAACCATTTTATAATTTTTTTTGTATCAGGATTAATAGTCAATACTATCAGCCAACACCCGTCTCCTAGAGAATGATATTTTAGTGAGGAGCAGAAAGTTATATTGAGAAGGAGACTAATTCAGATAATGTTCTCTTTGCCATTTGGCCTTGACATCATGGGTGGAAATCCATATATAAGATTCTGATCTTTTTTACTGTTAAACAGTATAAGTTTTCCAAATAAAGTCAGATCAATAGTTTTTTCTTCATTAATCTGCAGACTACAAAGAAAATGCTTCATCTTTTTGGGCTTCGGATTTTTATACTCTTCGGTTCCTTCCTACCTGAGTGATTACTTAACTCGAACAGCTTCTAAGCTCGTGCAAAAGAACCCGCAAGCATGGATCAATGAGAATTTATATTATTTAGAGGCTCTCTGTAGCTATTTCATTTGCGCTTACAGAGAATGAAAATACTATGTTCAGTTTTACGGTAATCTTTGCAACCTTTGCTGTGCTACCTTCATACTGATAATGTATGCTAAGGAATCCATTACACTTGTACTGTTGGGTTAAGGAAACCAAGACAATGCACAATCATCTTCTGGTCTTAGCTCTCCCTCCCTAGTATTATAGATCCATGGATGGTTTACACTTCGGAACTGTGGAGTCTCTATAAGAGTCAAAGGAAGAAAGAGTAATGTTTTAAGTATCTGAATGTAAAGAATGGTGAATCTCAAGGGGCTGGAACATAAACCACAGTTGGAACAGGGAAAGAATAAAAATCCGACTCTAGTCCAGTAATCAAGGAAGAGCTAGAACCCAAACCTAGAGCGGAATAGGAGTCAAAGGTATCAACAAGAATAGGGGAATGGATTCAGTTGCAGAAGGTGATGGAAAAGAAGGTCGGTGATATGTAATGCCCAGATGGGAAGGCAAGGGGAAGAAATGTTTGTTGAAAAAGAAAGTATATGCCGAGAGAGAAGATTCAGGTAAAGGGAGAGGGATTGAAACCGGTGTTAGCCTGGGAAGGGTAAATAATGGAGAGCAAATAATATGGGATTTATACATACCAAAAAAGAGACCAAATTCAGCAGGGAATAGTCAAACCTCATGGGGCTGTAGATTAGTTGAAACTTGAAAGATATTTGCACATGCATAAATTTTGGTCAATTAATCGGATTCAATGAGGGGAGATAGAGATAGGTAGTTATTGGGATTCAATGAGAGGAGATAGGTTGAGGAGCTTTGTTAAAATTTTGTAAGGAAAAATAAGAAATATTTCTCCATATTATTTAGTTTTTTTGGATTTAAATTTTCAATTCTGAAATATTATTGATTTGATATAAATAATTTTAATAGATTTTTTTAGATAATATGGATTATGGGAATATATGAATTTAATTAATAACCAAATTACCAACTAATCTTATCTTTGAACTAAAAACCTTAAACCATACATTATATCAATTTTTCTCTCAAACTTTTATCCATTTATCCATAATTCTAATTACTCAAAACACTTTATATGTCACCCCTTACAAATAAACTTGTACCTCTCAAACTTTCATCCATTTATCCATAATTCTAATTACTCAAAACACAATGGAAAGTTTTATATATCACCCTTTACAGATAAGTTTGCACCACCTATATAAATACATGTTTCATATAAAGATTGTCTATCCTAAAATTTCCTTTGCAAATAAGCTTTCACCACATATATACATGTAAATAACCACATACATACATGTAAATAATGAATTTCAATTAATGTTCAAGTAAGGCAAATGGCCTGAAACCAATAATATCATGAAAAGTATTCTGTAATTTTTTTACTAAAGCTAGCGCATTATTATTTTTAAGTGTGTAAATAAATTGTAAATAAATTGATTATTTGGCAAAAGTTATTAAAATATTATTTTTACATGATGGTTAAGACAAGTTGTTATTATATAAATAGATGTAAAATCATCGTGTAAGGAAGAAAAGAAATATCCTTTTAGATATGAAGGGATATTAGTAAATTAATTTTTATTATTAAATTTTAATTTACTTGAAAAATTTTACATTATTTATATAATTAAAATTATTTTTTAATTTTATTTCAAAATTTTTATTTTTAAAATTTATTTATATTTAATTCTATTAAATTTAATTATTAAAATTTTGCTTTTTAATTTTAAAAAACTATTTATATTTAATAAAATCAAAATTTTAAAATTATATTAAATTTAATTATTGATTTATAATTTATAATTTTATAGTTTTTTAAAATTTAATTTACAATACTACTTTTTTAATATTAATATTAAACTGTCATCCAATAAAATATAAATAATTAATCTTATATCTTAAAAAAATATTTTTAACATTAAACTGTAATTCAATAAAATATAAATAATTAATTTTAGACATAATATTGTAATAACATTTTGGTGTAGATCGATTTACAAGTGTAGTGTATATGAAAAGAAATTTGTAAAGGAAATCTCAAGTTCAATTCTCAACCAGAAAATATATTATAATAACATCTTTTTAAATTGTTTAAAAATTTATAGTCCCTATAAAATAAAATAAAATAAAATAATGTGATAACATTTATATTTCTAATATATTAGATAAATGAATTTATCATACATAAGTTTATACTCATATTTCATAATAGGTTAATAATATTAGAAAACTTATGGTGAAAAATAAATATTATTGAATGAGGAGAAAAATAATTGTAACCTTATGAAGTTTTTTTTTATTTAAAATATTAATTTAATATTAATATTTCGTAATTTATATATCTATTTAAATAATTCAAAGTTTAATATCCATTGAGTGTAATTAATAGTTACGAGGAAAAATTATTATCTTCTTTACCCGAACAAGTGATATTCATTATTTCCCTTCCATTTCAGATATATTCATCTCCTACTTTGTAACTTAATCCCACCTGATATTCATTACTTCCCTTCTATTTCATATATAAATCTCATTTGCTTCTCACATAGAAAATTCTCATGTTCTTAAGTCATGTTCTCATGTCGAATAAAAAGATACCCAAGAAGGTCGAATAAATTCTGAATCGCAGCTTGTTCGACAACGATAGTAACCTACCTATAAGCACCCAGAGATGCAAAAGCAAATACGAATTTCATTTTTATTTGTGAATTACTGAGAATCTTCGATCTTTGATCTAAAACTAGAATGCAAAATAAAAGCAAATTAACTCCAGCCGATTCAAAAATACTTTCAGCACAGTAAAAAAAAATCCTTTGAAGCACAGCTTAAAATCTAAGAAAGACAAAATATAACGAAAAAAATATAACAGAACACCCTACCTGTTTATGTTAGGTTTGGGTAAGACTTCTTCATTGATCATTCAAAATCTATGAATAGAGGGTAATGCTACTGCCTCCCGTCCCTGGTTCTTTGTGAATTCCTGAGATTCTTCGACTTTTGATCTAATAGTAAAGATGAAAATGGATACTGGACAAACAAATCAACTTCAATTTAAAGAGGAGAGAGGAAAAATAAAAGCAAATTAACTTCGGCCAGTCAATAATACTTTCAGTCAGTCAACCCAGGAGCAAATTAAAAGTCAAAAATACTTTCAGCCCACCAAAATAACTCTGAAACACAGCTTAAAATCTCATAAAGGCAAAAGAGATGGAAAATATCAAAATAGAATAACCAACACCTACCTCTTTATGTAGGGGTTTCGATAAGACTTCTTCATTCGATCTCCAAAATCTATGAATAAACGGAAATGCCACAGATATTGACGCCACTGCCCGCCGTCCTTGTTTCTTTAAAAAGCAACAAGAAATTTACAATAGAATGCAAAATCAAAATGTTTGACATGGGGTTGTTCCTCCTTTCATGTTAACTCTTAAATTTTTTTGTGGTGCTAAGTTATGGTATTTTGGAAAAGCCACATAACTTTTCCTTTTCTGTCGTACTTTAGTCTTTGGATTTCTTTGAGCTGGTGCAGCTAGTATATCAGTCCTAATTCATGGTTTTATATTTTTTTATATGATGGAACTGCACTTTTTGATAACCAGCCCATGGAATAGTATATATACCTTTTTTCTTTTTAAATTTAAAAAAAAATACAAGACTTTTAGTATATATTCCTCAATTCTATTATCAGCATTACAAGGTAACAGAGTAGGAAAGAAGCCAAACTAAATCCAAAAGATTATGGATGTGAAAAGAAAGGTCAAGGTGGAAATGGACCTTGAAATGGGTGAAGGTTTGCACAGGGTGGAGCGACATTCTGCAAGAACATCTATAAAAAAAGTTGAAGAATCTAGAAATTCAAATATCTTGTAGGAACAGTTTTGTTTTTGCAAAGGAGATGAAGACCTATGTTGTGAGCATTCCAAATGGCATAGCTATTAAGTTCCACCAAATTTACAAGATGTTATGGACATTTGCATCACTTTGTGAAAACTGTGACTAACCTAGGGAAGCTTGCTAAGGTTTACTGGTAGATGAAATGGGAGGGGATAACCAAGATTAATGAAGAACTAGAAGAAATATAGGTTTTATTTGAGGGCATCAGAAGTAGAATTTAGGTAATTGAGGTTGCGGTCTACTGAAATCGTGCAAGCCCTCCAAAGTAATTCAAAATGAGTAGCGAGTCCCTCGGAGGATTTTTTTTGTCTCGGTTGATGGGATTCCCAGTTCAAGAGATTCCACCCCATCAAGAAAAACTAGCAGCATCAACAACAATGCTAGTTGTCCTATGGCAGTACCGATCATTATGAGTCTGTTGTTTTATTTTAATTTGCTCAGTATATTGTCTTTACCAGCCCTATACATTTGGTAATGAAAAAAATGTTTTACATGTCATTGGGCTGCGGGAAGACCACCATTTTATAATGTCTTTTGTATCAGGATTAATAGTCAATACTATCAGTCAAGACCCGTCTCCTAGAGAAGGATATTTTAGTGAGGAGCAGAAAGTTATAGTGAGAAGGAGGCTAATTCAGATAATGTTCTCTTTTCCATTTGGCCTTGACATCATGGGTAGAAATCCAGATATAAGATTCTTCTAATGCTGGTATAAGATCTTTTTTACGGTTAAACAGTATATGTTTTCCAAAAGAAGTCAGATCAATAATTTTTTCTTCATTAATCTCCAGACTACAAAGAAAATGCTTCATCTTTTTGGGCTTCGGATTTTTATACTCTTCGGTTCCTTCCTACCTCAGTGATTACTTAACTCGAACAGCTTCTAAGCTCATGCAAAAGAACCCGAAAGCATGGATCAATGAGAATTTCTAGCATTTATAGGCTCTCTGTAGCTATTGCATTTGCGCTTACAGAGAATGAAAATACTATGTTCAGTTTTACGCTAATCTTTGCAACCTTTGTTGTGCTACCTTCATACTGATAATGTATGCTAAGGAATCCATTACACTTGTACATATGTTGGGTTAAGGAAACCAAGACAATGCACAGTCATCTTCTGGTCTTAGCTCTCCCTCCCTAGTATTATAGATCCATGGATGGTTTACACTTCGGAACTGTGGAAAATTAAGAAATATTTTTCCATAATTATTTTTCTAGTATTTAAATTTTTTTCCATATATATTTTCCTGGTATTTAAATTTTCAATTTTAAAATATTATTGATTTGATACAAACAATTTTATTTCCTAATATTTAAATAATATGGATTATGAAAATGTATGAATTTAACTAATAACCAAATTACCAACTAACCTGAACTTTGAACTAAAAATTTTAAACTGTACATTATATCAACTTCTCTCAAACTTTCATTCATTTCTTCATAATTCTAATTACTCATTATATCAACTTCTTTCAAACTTTCATCCCTTTCTCCATAATTCTAATTACTCAAAAAACAATGGAAAATTTTATGCCAAATGTCACCCCTTACAAATAAACTTACACCACTTATGTAAATACAGTTTTCATATAAAAATTCTCTATCTTACTATTTCCTTTGCAAATAAGCTTGCACCACATATATGTAAATAATGAATTTCAATTAATGTTCAAGTAAAACAGATGGCTTGAAACCGATAATGTGATCAAAAGTATTCTATAACTTTTTTAACTAAAGTTAGGTCATTATTATTTTTAAGTGTGTAAATAAATTGATTATTTGGCAAAAGTTTTTACAATACTATTTCTACATGATGGTTAAATACAAGACCAGATGTTACTATGTAACAAGATGTTATCATGTTACTATGTAAATAAGGGAAATTCTTATAAGATCGAATGATGAGAAAAATAATTGTAATTTTATAAAAATTAGTTATTTAAATATTATTTGTAAAAATACTTCATTTAAAAATTTATTTAAATAATTTTTATAAAAATATTAATTTAATATTAATATTTAATAATTTATAAATCTATTTAAATAATTCAAAGTTTAATATCCATCGAGTGTAATTAATAGTTACGATGAAAAATTATAATCTTCTTTACCCAGAACAAGTGATATTCATTATTTCCCTTCCATTTCAGATATATTCAACTCCTACTTTGAAACTCAATCCCACCTGATATTCATTACTTCCCTTCCATTTCATATATAAATCTCATTTCCTTCTCACATAGAAAATTCTCATGTTCTTAAGTCCTGTTCTCGTGTCGAATAAAAAGCTACCCATGAAGGTCGAATAAATTATGAATCGCAGGTTGTTCGACAACGATAGTAACCTACCCATAAGCACCCAAAGATGCAAAATCAAATATGAATTTCATTTTTATTTGTGAATTCTTGAGGTTCTTCGATCTTTGATCTAAGACCCAAGCACAAACTAAAAACTAGAATGCAAAATAAAAGCAAATTAACTCCAGCCGATTCAAAAATACTTTCAGCACAGTAAAAAAAATCCTTTGAAGCACAGCTTAAAATCTCAGAAAGACAAAATATAAAGAAATTATTATAACAGAACACCCTACCTTTTTATCTTAGGGTTGGTAAGACTTCTTCATTGATCCTTCAAAATCTATGAATAAACGGTAATGCTGCAGAGATCCACGCTACTGCCTCTCGTCCTTGGTTCTTTATGAGTTCCTGAGATTCTTCGAATTTTGATCTTATAGTAAAGATGAAAATGGATACTGCAGAAACAAATCAACTTCAATTTAATAACGAATTTAATAAGAAAAAGCTGAAGCAAAAAATTAAAAAGTAGAAAGACAAAATAAAAGAAAATTAACTTAGGTATTTTCAGCCCACGAAAATAAATAACTCTGAAACACAGCTTAAAATCTCAGAAAGGCAAAAGAGAAGGAAAATATCAAAATACAACACCCAACACCTACCATATATATGTTGCGGTTTTGATAAGACTTCTTCATTCGACCTCCAAAATCTATGAATAAACGGAAATGCCACAGATATTCACGCCACTGCCCACCGTCCTTGTTTCTTTAAAAGCAACAAGAAATTTACAATAGAGAAGTGTAATAAGAAAAAGGCGAGCCCCCTCTGAACTTTCTTTTATATTTGCCCTACAAAATCTATGAATAAACGGAAATGCCACAGATATTCACGCCACTGCCCGCCGTCCTTGTTTCTTTAAAAGCAACAAGAAATTTACAATAGAGAAGTGTAATAAGAAAAAGGCGAGCCCCCTCTGAATTTTCTTTTATATTTGCCCTACAAAATCTATGAATAAACGGAAATGCCACAGATATTCACGTTACTGCCCGCCGTCCTTGTTTCTTTAAAAGCAACAAGAAATTTACAACAGAGAAGTGTAATAAGAAAAAGGCGAGCCCCCTCTGAATTTTCTTTTCTATTTGCCGAAACGTGCAAAGTAGATCAATGAATAAGAAATGCTAACGTACTGTTTAGTAAAATTGAAAAACCTTTGATTAAACGTTTCGCGTGCTTGTACCTGGTTCTTACGTTCGGCGGCCAGATCTTCAAACAACATCGACTTTAGAAACGTTTCTTGAAACTTATATTTCTTCAAAACTATGAAAAACGAATAAAGAACGACTGATAAAATTGAGGTTAATAGAAATATTTATGTATCATTCAAGGAGTCAAATAAAACCGATAAGTAGAATGCATTTAATCCTTTACTTCATGTGCCTAGCTGCCTAAATTGCGAAAAACTTATAATAAAAATAGAATAATAAGTACAGTCAATTTAATATTTGTACATACCTTTATTAAATTGCAAAAAACCTGTCCATCCTCACGAATATGAAATGAAATCCGTTCTCATTGATTAAAAATGAGTTATACATATACAAACCCTAGACGCCCGAGCAACTGATACCCATTCATTGTCATCCAAAACTTTCCAGAGTATTATAGATCTGAATACCAGATCACGCAGATGGTCCAACACTGGGATCATCTGCATGAATTTAATCAGAAGCAAGTAAATCAATCATAATGAAAAATTAAAAAAACCATAAGAGAAGAATATGATCATACACAATTTAAAAAAAAACACAACATACAAACTAAGGATACCACGCCACAAAACTCCACACTTGAGAGAAATCCAGAGCATAAAACAAACCATAAAACTCCACACTGGAGAGGAATCAAGAGCAAAGATACGTACATACATACAGGAGATGAACTTAAGTAATGCAAAAATTGAGAATCATGCGTTTTGAATCCGAGCAGTCTGTTTAAATAATCGACGGCTATCACTCTATTTACTATCCAACGGATCTTTGGTGACCGTTTGCGTGTAGCTTTTACGAATCTTTCTTGTCATACACATAAAAGCATAAAAAAGACAAAAAAGCGTCATCGCGACTCTTTTTTAATCTAAATCCTTGCCACCCTTGGAAAAAAAATAGATTACAATTGCTTAAGCACTCACAATTAAGGAAGAAATTCATGTAGTAAGTGTATTGTCATCTCTCACTAATATCATTTATAAAGTGTTTCACTTTATTATTATAATTTTTTTATAAATTATAATATAATAATATATTATTATAATTTTTTTATAAATTATAATATAATAATATATGGAAGGTAGTAAAATTTATCATTTTTTTTGGTATTTGTTAATAAAGGTTTATTCATTATTGTTTTAAAAAATATATATCACTTAAAATGATAAAATGATATATGAGCGGTTGTTAATCTATTTTTTTATATTTGAGGAAGATGATTTTTTATAATTAATTAATTTTAATGATAATAAAAAATAATACAATAAAATAAAATAATGATCTAATTAAAGATAAGTTAATGAAATTTAAAAGTAATGATAAAAGATAATATAATTTAAAAGTAGTAACAATAAAAAAATATCACTTAAAATGATATATGAGTAATTGTTAATCTATTTTTTATATTTGAGGAAGATGAATTCTTATAATTAATTAATTTTAATGATGAATAAAGAACAATACAATAAAATAAAATAATGATCTAATTAAAGATAATGCAATTTAAAGTAGTGACAAAACACAATACAATTTAGAAGTAGTAACAATAATAGTGTCACTATGAAGTGTTAGTCTTATATAGGTTTAAAGTTAATGTTTGCTAGACTTTGTAGAAAATGGGATTAAATAAGTGATATGGATGTTGAAATAAAAAATTTTGAATAAATTAAATAGAAGGTTGGTGAGAATAATGAAATGAGGGTTGAAAGTGATATTTGCTTCAATATGATGAAAATGGTTTTGAGAGTAAAAATTAAATAACTCACTTGGATGTTTATTAAAGATGTGTTGTAAGATAACTACATTGTGATATGATAATTTTTATAGCATTTATTTGTTTATTCATAATTTTATTTTTAATACTTCTTTTAATA
>ML818365.1:225085-241592 GCA_009831015.1 Picea engelmannii | reverse complement strand
TGTGTTAAAAGAAAAATCAAAGTAAAAAGGTAAATTGTAATTGAGGTAGTATGTGTTATTATATATGCGATTAAAGTTAAATGTTACTAAAAATTGAGGTAATCTTAATGTTAACTATAAAGGATATTGGTTTTCTTGTTAATACTAATTAGGCTAAAATCATCTTTTGGTCTTGGTGTAAAACTTAAAAATGTTTTTGATTGGACAAGAATTTGTCTTCGTCCTACTTAAGGAAATTAATCAAAGTATATCTGCCTAAATTAATCAAAGTGTATATGCCTAAATTATGGATGAGGTGAAGGCCATAAGTGATGAAAATATCCAATAGAGTAGAAATGTTGTTAGAAAGTTGGTATTGAAACACCATTATTTTATTTTAATATTAATGTGTTTATGTAATTCTTTTTTATGTTTATTGATTTATTTTTAGTTTGAAAGAGGATATCCATAAATATTATTTTTTGAGTTTTGATTGGAATTTTTTCTCCCAACAAATTTATTGAGCGATAAAATTTACATTTTATAATTATTTGGAATTAATAAATTGCATAAAATAATTATGATTTCTTAGATCCCCTGAATGAAAGATTTAAATTAAAGTGATGCAAAAATCCCTTTATTTTTCTTATAGAATGTGTATCATTTACATATTATTTCTTTCAATTGTTTTATTTGGCAAAATGATTGGATATTTTAAGTAATGAGATTTTTCAAAATGTAATATTGGATATAGATTTTTATACAAAGTCATGATGATGCAAATATCTTGAAATTTATTTAGATTTCTAAATTAATTGAATTATTTTCATGATATAATGTATAGGTATTAAGTAGTTGTGTTGATTTAGAGAATGATATACTACAATTAATAGAGTGCATTGACTTTAGTTATGATACAATTATTAATGGTTTAGAGAAATTAAGTAGTTGGGTTGACTTTAGTAATGACATTAGTAATAATAATAATAATAATAATCTATTTTTAAGGTCACGGCCAAGTCAAGACACCAAATTGGTGTATGAGACCTCTTCCGCCCAACGATTTTACTGGTAAAGTCTACAGAGGTATACATACCCTACCCCCAATTTGAACTTGTGGCCTCTTAGGAGAAAACACATGTTCTTAACCATTACACAAAACAATAGGGTGCATTGATTTCAACAATGGTCCATAATGCAAAACATTAGGATACATTGATTTTAGTGATGATATAGTGAAAAATGATTGGGTCAAGAGGTGCTTTATAGCTCATTATGACATAGATCATATATTGTTGTCATGTATGTGTGTAACTCTTGACATGACACTTTGACCTCAAAATAATAATTTAACCATACCCAAAAACAAATTGCATGTCAACAAATCTAGTGTGTATTTGTGTGTGTGCCCATGCACCCCTAATCAAAATTATGAACCAATTTGCAAAAGTGAATTGAAAAGAGCACAAAGTTCTAACTTAGCAACCAACTTAAACTAAGATCTAAAACTTGCAAATCAGTTAAATTACTTATTGAACTTTCCTAGATTTCTCAACTCTATTGTTTCAATAGGAATGACATCACTAAAACAATAATTTACAAAGAAAAGATTGATAAATTGTTGTTTCTATACAAATCTTATAACATCCATGATCACTGCAATAACCAATAAAGCAAAAACTACTAAACCAAAAATACAAAAAAACGTCCCTCTATTTTCTCAATATTTTTCTATTCATTCACTCTATTAATACCCAACTCCCAAACATTTCATGTTTCTTTGACCCTCACATAAAAACAAATGCAATGTTATCTCATAAACAAAACCAGTTTGTAATGTTGAGATATTCCAAAACTCAAATGGCATATTAATCCATGTGCAGAACGGATAGATGATGTGGGGACCTAGAGACTCATTACATTGACTATTAAATATTGCTCGTTGCGTGCACATCATACCCACCATGGTTTTTCTAATGCTAATGTCAAAACAAAAAGTGGGATGTGAAGTTCCTCAAAGAGAGTTTTGAAGAGCCCACGTATCTATTCAAAATTGCAAGGGTTGCGAACCCCGACTTCCTTAATGTTTAAACTCTCTTTGATGTGGCATGTCGAATTGTTGCTGAGATGATGAAGGGAAATCGTCCTCAATAGAGTTTTGATATCCTCAAAGTTCAAGAGGACAATAAGGTGGAGGCCATAGTGTTAGTTTTTAGAGGGTATTGATTTATTTTCACTTTGAGTCAATTAGTGTTAGTTTAATTGCTTAAGGTATGAATTTTGTTTGATAGATAAATCTAACCATGTTAAGGGTTGGTGTGATGCTTGAGTGTTGACCTCTCAAGTTACAAACACATTTGTAACAATAGTTTGGAAAAAGATAAGAATTGATATTAATGATTGAGAACATTGATTTCAATAATGATATAGGGGAAATTGATTTAGAGTAGAATATAACATGGTGAAAAACAATAGGATGTATTGATTTCAATGATGATATAGTGAAAAATTATTTAGAGTTATCAAGTAGCTATATTGTTTTCCACAATGATATAACACAAAAAGAGGGTGCATTCATTTAAGTGGTAATACAATGGAAAAATATTTAGTGGCCGAAGAAACAATACCAAAAAAATTGATCCAATGCATTGATTTCAATGTGACCAAGAAAGTGCAAATTATTAAGTGAAATGACTTTAACAATAACACAATGAAAACAAATTTTGAAATACATATTATGATGCCATGAAAGAGATTCTCACTTATAAGTTGAAGTTCACTACTTTGTTTGCTTGGGTGTGATTTCTTTGTTAGTATTTGTACATTTAAACTATTATTTTTTTGAACATTAAAACCATTATAATATTAAGAAATGCATAATGCATTGATATATACATTGCATTAAAATCAAAAGCATGTAATAGAATGAAGATAGAATTATGAGGAGCATGTGAGGTTGGAGAAAGAAACTATTATTATTGGAAAGAAAGAGAGATAGGGTAGGATATTCATTGTAATATCTTGAGTTAAATGTTAGAATGATCTTCGAAATCAACTTTATTTCTCATATGATCAATGAAAAGATGGGAAAGCTAGTAGGTGTGGGTCAAAGAAAAGTTAAAGAAGACAAATTGACATTGATCACTACATAACCTATCTTTTATTTATTATATGCACCATATTACTTTCTTAATATTCACATTCATCATCTAACAGTGTTACTTTATTACTATTCACATTAAAGTTGTATAACTTTTAAAGTGGCCTTCTTGATAGTACTCTTTAAATTACATGATATTTAATAAATTTAAAAGAATCAAATTCATTCAAAACAATACATATACATAATTATGATTATCTTAACCATGAATTTACAAAGCACTAACCTAGATCCATCTTAATTAAGAATTTACATCAAATCCTTCAAGATACAAACTTTTTCTTAAATTTTACACTAAAAAAAGATTTGAACCTTAAAAATAAATCCAAAATTAAAATAAATATAAATTGATTAAACATCAATTTAAATTTATATTTAGATTTGTACTCTCTTATCCATATTTAAAATAACCTAAAATAATTTAAAAATTAAATTCACTATAACCTTTGGATACAATTTTTTTTTGTTTTCTTCATCTAATTTTACATCACAATTATATAGTTATTCACTATATACAAATTTTGTATCGTTCTCATACACACAGAAAAGTTGAGGATCCTTTCACCCACGGACTCACTTGCATTTTGTTTCTAAAATGATAAAGAGTGATTACATCTGATTGACTAGTTCGAGATTATAATATAATTTTATTTTTATTATTATTAAAATCAAATCTTAAATTTTTTTTACTTACCTCCGCATATTTTTTCGATTTAATAATGTGTATAGACAAAAGTTTTACTAGCTTCCCTATGCCCTGTGTTGCGGCCCTGTGTTGCGGCTTCTAACAGACCCGAATGGTGGCAAAAATGTCGGAACGTTTCCTCGACCGTGTTTCGGATGAAGACACTTGGACGTAGATCTGCTCTATCACTTTCCTTCTTCTTTATCCATCTTCAGGTTCGCACCTTTGTCTCAAAGTCCAGTTTGCTTATGTTATGGATTCTCCACTAAAGTTTATATAAGTAGTGCATTCCTTTAGTAGTCCCTCCCAAAGGCAAATCAGGTACCTCTATCTTTCCATACAATGTTGATCATGAATTAATTTGTTTTTAAATTTATGAATTTTTCTTGTACATAGTAAAAAAAAATATTAATTTTTTTAATATTTAAATTGATTTTATTGAAATAATTATTGGTTAACATGGACGTCTTATTGCAGAGAATAGATAGATAAGCTAAGTTTTTGAAACTATGACAATTTTATTGAATCTATGATAACTTTTCCGAATGTACATAACCTAAGTTTTTAATCGATGATAACTTCATAACTTCATTGAATCCGGGTCAACATTGCAGATAATCTAAGTTTTTGAGACTATGATCACTTTATTGAATCTATGATAAAGTTTTACGAATGTTACATAACCTAAGTTTTTAATCGATTATAACTTCATTGTATTTGGGCCAGCATTGATTATTTTTTGACTGCTTTAAATAGGATTTGAATAGGCTCTGAACAACTTTAAATATACTCTGAACGCCTTTAACAATGATGCAATATAATTTGTGTATGCAGTGGATCTCCTGCGGTGAGTTTGGCAACATTCTACTGCCTTTCTCCACTGCCATTGTGCTTGTATACAATACAAGCAATCTGAAGCTCTTTTTCTCCACTGTCGATGTATACAATACATCACACGCTGAAGTTGTTGTTGGAGCATTGGAAATCTTGGAAGTTGTTATTGGAGAGTTGGAAATCTTGGAAGTTGTTGGTAGAGTGTTCAAAATTCTGGAAAAGAGATGGAAATCCATCACAAGCTAAAGTTGATGTTGGAACGTTGGAAATCTTGGAGCTGAAAATCCTTGAAATGAGTTGGAGTTAAGGTAACTTACTTTAAGTATAATGATTTATTGTAAATCAAAGCAATATTTCACATATCAATTCAATACCACATGAATTTTACTGAAAAATATTATTCTCTAGAACAGTAGTGCGAAACAATATAAATGTAAACAATATCAACATATCACTTTAATGAATATCAATGAAATTGTCTAAATTTCAAGCTAATAATATTGATTTACTTCTCCAAAATTACATTGAGGATCGACCCAATTTGAACTTCAATAGCATCTGGATCTAGAATATATGATGGGTCTGCAGGGCCAACCGTTTCCTCATCACCAGAGGTAGATATGAAGCACCAGTTCCACGCTACAACCAACATATGGATCTAGAATATATGATGGGTATGCAGGGCCAACAATTTCCTCATCACTAGAGGTAGATATGAAGCGCCAGTTCCACGCTACAACCAAAGTCTTGTGCAAACAGAGGCAGATTGTGCAGTTAATAAGAGGATTGTTTCTTCTTCCTACTCCATAGACAGATAGACTGTGTGGGTGAATCTTCGACTTATAAAAAAAGACATTGCTTCATTTCTTTACACCTTAATTCAAGGTGTCGCTCGACAGTCTCCATGGAAGCCAAGGCTGGATACCATCATTGAAACACACATCCCAGTTGGAGATTTATAAACATCTTCCAAGAGTAGAACTATTGTATGTATAGATGTACAAGCTTTATTTGCAAGTTGTATTCCTTTGTCGGAAAAAAAGGAACTTGAAAGCAATTTTAACTCTTATTTCAGGACCAAAAAGCTAAATAATAAGGTAATAGTAGATAGTTACAAGTGTGTGCATTTCTTCACAGTGAATCCTTCGTGTACAAAATGAATGGCACTAAAATTGGTTGTGGTTCCACTATAAGGATAGCAGTTTGCTATGTTTCCTTGAAAGGATAGACAAGAATAGGTTCTTTTTCCCTCTTTTAAAAATCATGCATGACATAATTACAATATATTTTCTTTGAGCAAGAATTTAACAATAGTTATTAATGGATAGAAGTTAGTTGACATGTTTGGGACACTATCTGATGTACTTTTCCTTTTAATAGATCATCATCTTGTAATTGTCACTGAATTTTATTACAATTTTACAGGTCCCAGCGCTAGACAACCTCAGGTTCCAAATTCCTACTTGACCTGAGTTAGAACTTTTGTGGTCATTCCAATTTCCCACTTCAAACATGTAGTGAATGTGTTATCTCAAAATCAATGTCTGAACTGACCTCCATCTTCTTGCAAATTGGAAGTCCACAATGTAAGATTGTCCCTCAGAAATTGCATTATTAATGGGTTGTCCTTGTATGAATCTTCACTGAGAGTATCAATCTCTGCAATGGCTTCATCAAATGCTTGTTTTTCCAAGTGGCATGCTCTGTAGCAAACCAGCCAAAAAATAGGTACCACATTGGACAGTTAGAAGCAATTAAACTTATGTGTATATTCTACACAGTTGAAACCACCATGCAAGTGTAGGCACAAGATTCAACAATTTGAAACACCTACAGAACTTTGGATCAACTTTCCAGCATGTAGTTATAAAGATATCAACAAACTTAATAAAGCATTTACTATTACCAAAACTAGGACTGAAAAAACCACCTGACCTCACCTTTCAGGGGAGTTCTAAATTTCATATTAGCAAACTGAAAATTTCAGTGCTAAGCCAAGCCTGATTTGATGAGTGGGAGGCAGATATGTAGCTGCAGTATTTGAAGCAGCTTGCAATAATACAAATTAACCTTTATAAAGAATATCCAAAAACGCGTATGTTTTATTAGATATTGTTGGAGACCTTTTTTCTTACTATTTCATTCAAGTACAATCATACAAAGAAAGTATGAAGCATCTTTTGTAATACTATATATTTTTCAATCTCAACCTCGTAAACTTGCAAAGATTGATCAACAATCTCTTTCCTTTCATTTCCCAACTTAAATTTTGCAAGATATCGGTAGGAATATTGCCTTTCCCGACACAATCATAGAGTGATATACAACTGAGAACATGAAGAAAAAAATTGAATAAAATTCTTCCTTTCAACTATTAATATGATCAAAATTTGTACAATGAATTTGATACAAAAAATAAAACAGGTCTCATCGAGCAACCAACACAAAGAAATAAAGTCGAAATTCTCCTAACAACCTATAAAATTAATAAGCTAGAAACAAAACTGCCATTAAGGTTGTACACAAAATCTATCATATGGAAAGTAGAAAATGCCATAAACAAATTAGAGGCCAGTTGGAAAGCACAGAAATAACTGTAGATCATGCCATGTCCAGTGAAGGGTCATCCTTGTCCTTAAGGGTCGACATCCTTCAACAGACAACTCCATATCAGTGATGATGGGCTCCCACCTATCATTTCCATGTTCAGTCTCCAAAGGCTTTGGAACCTCAGAAATAGAAAGGGTCAATATCAAGAGCTTGTCATTTAGAGGGATGGGCTGAGGGGGTAGTTGTGGTGCTTCTCTTGGCACTTTGGGACAACCCTACCAGCATGGAAGAACATGAAGAGATTTGAATATCCAAATATTAAAGCAAGCATGCATGCAACAATTCATAAGCATGCAGCAGATTATACAGATATACAGATATGTCGTCAAGTATGTCCTTCCCATTACATTATAAATAACTGCAATATATCATTCTCAAGAAAATAAGTTGATAATGAACACAATCCAAGCTCCCCGGATTTGCAAAGTTAAAAAACAAGGATTTTGGTATCTTGGCAATTGTCAAATCCTAGGTTAATAATTTTGATACATGTAACAACATTGTACCAAAAAGAACTAAAACAAAGATATTTTGGAGGGGTGGATAAAGTCTTCCACAAGAAAAAGGTCCAACAATTGAAACGATTTAAAGCAAAATCGAGTGCATTCAATTGTTAAAAACTCGTTAACACTATAAAGCAACTAAGGACCACGTAATAAACTTACATCTTGTAGTAAAAAAATGTAGACTCTCCTGAAGTAGAAGATGGAAGGAGATGATCATCAATAATTGATAGAATGTCATTGCATATTCTATAGAGTTCATCCTCCACCTTTTGTCAGTAATCCCTGATCCTTTTCACGTTCTTCTCATTTCCCTTTGCTTCTTCTTTCTGCTCAATGGAGGACATAATCCGTCATGATGCTCTCCTGGAACCAATAAAATTCTTATATCCAACAAAAAACAAGTTCATTTCCTCCATAGACAGCTCCAGATCCAATTTGGCAACATTCTTCATTGACTGCACCATCTCTGCAAAGAGTAATAAAGTCCATAAAGACAATCAATGACACCAAACTGGCAACTGAACTTGCAAAATTAGGTCAAGAAATCAATATATTTTTAGATTGAATGTAATGCCAATCTTACTCCATAGTGGGTCAATACATTAAAGCCACTGTAGTGATATGTACAGATAAAATACAGTCACAATTTTATTAAGTTTTGAGGAATTCATTTACATTCAAACATACATATACTAAATAAAGATTTGTGCAAGCAGTTGCATGGATTATGCATGCAAAGGTCCCAATGCCAAGAGTGATCATATTCTATTTGAGGAATTGGGAACTCAATTATCTATTGACCCCGGCTTATTGCATTATTTTTATGGCTAAATTAAATCAACGAAGCAAGGACAACAGTCTCATATACTATTTTTCTCATTATTTTGATAAAGCTTTATCAACTGGAATGCACAGAACCCAATTACAGTTAATTTTCTCAAGAGTCAAAATGTAGTTCATTTTTCTTGGCCAAAAAACTAATCACAAAGATGCAACGAATGTTTCCCATTTCCAACTGGAAATATAAATTCAATAAGAAATTAGAAAATCCAACATTAAATCTATCGGCCTTGAAAAGTATGGGTGACTGCAAATAAAATTTTGGGAACAAATGCCATCAAAACCTATGCACGAGATACTGCATAAAACCTACTCCAATTTCAAAAAGGAGGGATAGATGCCCTCTTCACCTAAGTAACAGGTCTCTTTGCATGTTTCAGAATCGTAGAGCTCTAAGCCTCTTTTTTGGGTATGGAAGAAGGCTTGTGGATTGCATGGACCCATGAAGGACCTCTCATAGATGTTTCCAGCAAGCCCTTTGTGATGTGAGGACCATTATGGGCCTAGGAAGTGCCTATGGCTCATATCTTTGTAGTTTCCATAGAATTGTGTCTCTAGCCATTACTTTCTATAGTTTTTTTCTTGTAGATACATTGTCTTTTTTAATCAATTTGGTGACTAGAAATTCATGTTTTTCAGTCTTCAACAGGACATGTGATCAGATCCATGTCATATACTCGAGGCTATGGTTTTTCATTGATATGGCCCTTTATCGTACAAGTATTATAAATGTAGTGTGGTAGGTAGATTTGAGCTAACCATGCAGTCGAGAGTTGTGAAAAGATTCAATACCCACAAGCTAGTTGTTGAGCCAAGAGTTGTGAAAAACTTCAATACCCAACGCCCAGTCTCCATGCAAGCCTCTATTCAAAGTATAATTTTACTACCATATATAATTGTTTTAAATTATTGTGTATGCGAGAGGAGGGTGATGACATACCTCGCAGTCCTGCTTATACTGGGAATAACATAGATGTAAAGCTTGAACCATTCTCGTTGAAATATTGTTCTCTGCGTCATGCTTGCTCTGTATTGTCGCTTTGCTCTCTCACAACCCCATGTCCTAGATCTCTCTGCATACCAGGTAATTCATAAACAAAACTCTCCAACTCCCAAGAAATTCATATGAATTTGAAAAAAATACCCTAAAACACGGATCACTGAGATGAGTTATTTTGGAGCCATTTGGACTACAAACTAGACTTCAAAGAAAGCCATGGCACAAAGGATACATAAAACAAAAAATATATAGCCTACAACAAGATTGGGTGGCATCTCCATGCATTGGAAGTAAAAGTATGGTAAACACATAGCATTCTAACTTTGGGACCGCCCACCAGGTAGATCAGAAAGAAAATTGCTTAGAGACATACTAAGGATCTATGTCCAAACCTGCTCAGGAAAATTTATGCCCCTGCCCATGCAACTGTCAGATGAATGATGACATTGTTTCTGAGTCCCTCATGACCATTTACACATACTTTTCATCCATATGCCAAATGGACAATGCTAGGGAACATATTTCCTACTTTTCAGGTTTCAACATCAATGCGGTGTTGCTTGGCAGATTACCCTGAACAGTTTCTTGATTCCAGCGTCAATGATCATTTTTTGGTAATCGTGGATACAATGCGATGTCTCCCCAAAAAAAAAAATACATGGAGGCAACAATGAATGTGGCGTTAATCAACTCATTTCCTAGGTGGGGGTCTAATGAGGTCCTTTTACTTTTTTAAAGCACTCTCTTGGATAACGATCTTGAAATGCAATGTACCTACCATTGCACATAGGGTTATGCGACCAATGCTTGAATTTGGATATTTATTATAAGACGGTCACTCGCTCTCTCTAGGTCTTTATTTCAATTAAGTAATTTCACTTGAATAATCAATTGGCCTACTAGTAGTTTACCTTGCAAAGGCAGAGCCTATTAACCAACATCTTGGTTGAATCACAGGGAAGCATGGGTAAGAGAATCTCCACATATGTATGGAGCACCCATAGCACAGGCAAGGGCAGCAACATCAGAAGAGAAAGAAACACTAGCAGGGGAGTCTGAAATGGCAATGACAAAGGTTAATCAATACATAAAATCGGGTACATCAAATAGACCTTTCTTGTCATGTTACTTTATGCCAGCTTAGCAATGGGTTTCAATGGGTATCTGAAAGTGAGTTTGTCTTTGAGGTTGTCAGAGATGCAATCCTAGATTGATACAGATGCATTTCCATGATTGCTTCGTCGGGTAGGCATGAATACTTCGTCATATGGGTACATACAATTTACATTTCTATATATGTATATAGACATATGTTCCTCTCTATCTTTGTTTGATTGTCCTAATCGTTATATATTATCAATATCTACTCTCAATCTATAACTCCAATGCAAACATAATATTGATTTATAGTGTGTTAATTTTGAAATCATGTAAGCTTTCATGGATGCTATGGGTCTGTTCTCGTAGACTCCACCACCAATGACATAACAAAGAAATATAACTCAACTAACAATCCTAGTATTCATGGATTTGACGTGATCGACAGAGCCAAATCAAGATTAAAGATCATCTACCCAAACATTGTTTTTGGTGTTAATATCATTGCATTTGTTGTCAGAGATAGCCCAAAGTTAGTAAGCATATCGGAAATTATAAAAAGTTGAGAAAAACAAATATACACAAGCCATTTACTCAAATTTGTAACCACGTCTCTATTTACATTTGCCTTATATGTAATGTAATGTCAATATCCTCTTAAGGTTTTAAAGTTTTAAACCGTTCCTAATTGAAATTATTTCGTTGTTTAAATGGGGTATTCAATAATATCTCTAAAGTATTTCAATTTTCATCATTCAAATGGCACAAATAACTGAGTTTGTTTTAAATGAAAGTAGGACAATTGACTTTGGAGGATATATTTTTACAAAGATAGTTTCCAATTTAACTCAATAACATATTTAATTACTAATATTGATAGCAACAGACAATGTTGAACAACCGATATTACCTTTTTTATTGTTCCAGGCATTGCCATATGAATTTAATTTCAACTGGGATGTTTCAGCTTAAAGAAGAGATGCAATTATTTCACTATCTTCAGATATATTGGCTATCCCTCTCCCTACCTTCGATGTAAAACAACTAATGCAAAGATTTGCATCCAAAGTTCTATCCAAGGAAGAGATGGTTATGCTTTGGGTACATATTAATTTTTGAATTTTTGTGAACGTATTGGTGTTGGTATATGAACATTTTTTATGGTTATGCTCTGGGGTACCTACTAATTTATGTGAATGTATTGATGTTGGTATATGAAATCTTTTGAATTAGAACATTACATTATAATAAGGTAAGTGGCATTCAAGTGAAACAATAACATAAGATCAGTTGCACTCAAGTAAAATAATAGCATTTGCAGTAGGTACATCACTATTACAGTAGCACTTGTTATTAAGGTGACCTATCTCTTCATCTGATGTTGAGGTTTTTGTTTAAGTCGGATTGTATACACTTTTGGTGTTATGTTGAAATGTTATTACAAGCATATGTAAAATGTATGTTACAAGTGACAATATAATAGCTCATGATCCTTTGAACATTAAAACTTGATGATACAATTTGTTTCGTGTAAAAAAAAAAAACATAGTTATAAGTGACAATATAATAACTCATGATCCTTTGAACATTAAAACTTGGTCTTGTATTGCATCATATTTTTTTTAATTGAGTTGTTGTTTTTATTTTTTTTGGTGAATTGTGTTGGCAGTACACACTGGTTTCAAATTTTGAGGGTTATATTATATCATTTAAAATAATGTAAAAGCTACGTTGATGTCATTTATAAAAGAAGCATAAGGAAAGTAACAAGTCAAAAAAATAAAAAGCATGGATTAATTGGTAAAGTCTTTTCTATTGCATGGGAGAAGTGAAAGGTTACAATCTCTCATCCTCAATATTGAATATTAAAGTGGGTATTTATACCATTTTAATGTAGAATTGTATTTCTATAATTAAAATATTTAAAATTTTCATAAAATATGTATTAAATAAAATTTTCAAATATTACTTACTTGGGGAAGTATAATCAAGAAGTTCACAAAATCTAAGATTCCACACAACATGTACTAAACAAGGAAGGGCTTTAACTAGAATTATATTCTTATGATCAAAATATTTAAAATTTCCATAGAATATGTATTAAGCAAATTTTCAAACATTACTTGGGGAAGTATAACCAAGAAATTCAAAAAATTATAAGCTTCCACGGAACATGTATTAAACAAGGAAAGCATTTGACTTGATTTATAGCTCAAAGAATCATGATGGTAGTTGGAGAAAATATCTCATGTCAAACCTTATAAAAAAAATTGTGGAGAGCATGGTAGAATAACAAGAGCAAGTAAAAATAGAACCTAATAAATTTTTTGGTGGAAATAAGGCCCTTCCATTTTTTTCTATTGTAAGATTTAAAGACAGACATAGATTATGGATGGTAGCTTGATGGGTATATGAAAGCATGTAGCTAATATATCCCCCACCAAGCTTCAAACCTTACAAAGTGACATGCTATATGTTGGTGCTTGTGCTTGTGGATGTGTGTCAATTAATGGAACAATAGGCTATGTGGGTTCATCACACCTATGGATCTTTTGGAGACAATCACTCGATGGTTGATAGTAGACAATGAGAATGAATTGAGTAGTCAATTGGGTGGTTGACAAGTATTCAACTAGTCAATTGAGTTGACTAGAACAATCGATTGGTGAACACAACGAGGTAGATTCCAAGGAATATGTTAGGCACCATAGGTGTTCTATGTGAACCAAATCTTCCTCACTTCAAGGGAATCGGTTACATCTTGGTACTATAAAAGGATGGCCCTATAGGTCGATTTAGTGTGTTCTAGTGTGTGTGTTCTAGCATGTGTATTCTACCATATGTATTCTAACGGATTTTGATGCGTTCTTCATATATCGAGCTATGCTAGCTTGTGCTTAAGTGCTATAATGGCATCTCTCGACACAACCTCTTCTTGGAAAAATGATCTCTCTAATCTACCCAATTCCTTGGTTCTCCAACATGGTATGAGAGCTCTTGGTTTGAGACACAACATTTTGTATACAAGTCTTTTAGATGCTATTGTTTAGACGTTCTCTTATTGAGGAGAATCTATTTGGTGGTTGACTTAGGGTTTCAACTTGCAAACTGTAAATTGGGGATTAGATTTGTAGATCAACGTTGCATGTTTCGATGTAGAGTTTGTGGTCTTGACCAGAATTACGAAATATGGGCATAATATATGGAGGCTTTATTAAAGAATAAGACGCTTTGGTAGTTTACAAAGACTATGATCTCATATTTGAAGGATGACCAACAAAAGTTCGTCATCAATGGAAAGAAGGATGAAGTTGTAGGGCTTATTAACACCTAAATTTCAAGGGAGATTTGCTTCCATACAAGCAATATCGATTGTCCTCATCAAGGTTGGAAAAAGCTAAAGACTCCATTTGATAAGATAGATAAAAGTCGAGTTATGTAGATTAAGAAAGAGTTGATCTCTATGAATCCTCTCTATTTTGAAAGAATTGAATATTATTTATCTCATGTCAAGGAGTTGCAATTGAAGTTGGGTGAATGTGGCAAGGATTTTATGAAGAAATATGATTAACTCATTGAATTGATCCTCATGAATTTGAAGACACCCAATGATGTGTTTTTTTTATGTTTCATGCTAGTCGGGCTTCTAGAAAAGAAGAAAGTAAGCAGTATACCTTTTGATTCTTTATGTGGTTTGGTAATTGGGGCACAAGAGAAATTTTGTTATAAAGGGAAATTAGAGAGCATGCAATAGGCTCATTTACGAAAAGGAAAGGTCAATAGAACCCCAACTTACCTAGATAGGTAAAAAAGTTGAATTCTAGCCAGATCAGTTTGTTGTGAAGGATGTGAAAAACAATTGGGAAGTTATTGCTAAAGGAATACTTGATACTAAGGATGGATTTTACAAGTTTTGTGACCTACCTAGAAGATATCTAGGACCAACTGAACTCATTACTCAAACCAACGACTAGAGCATAATTTGGCACAAACAAATTGGACATCTAAATTTTCGAAGCATGAAATTGATACCATGAAACATGACATGGTTGCTAGACTACCAAAAAGTGTTTCCTCTAATGGAGTATGTGAAGGGTGTGTGCTTAGAAAGCATCATTAGGTTGCATTTTATATAAGGAAATCTTGGAGAGAAAAAGTTGAATTGGAACTTGTCCATAATGATCTGTGTTCCCCGAATAAACCATCACTAGCAGGTGCAAGGTATGTTTTGACATTCATTGATCATTTTCCCAGGTGCACTTGGTTATACTTCTTGAAGAGGAGGATTCTTTTATTTGAAAGGTTCAATGAATTTAGGGCATTGGAAAAAAAGTAATGTAGTCAACATGAGAAATGTTTGAGATTAAATAATGGTGGAGAACATGTGGGCTAAGTATTTGAAGATTACTTGTCCCATCATGGTATCTCTTGGAAAAGATCTATAACTCACTCACCTTAGGAGAATGACATTGTAGAAATAAGAATTAGACTTTGGTAGAAATGGGATGTTGTTTTCTTTAGGCCAAAGGTTTATTGACTAGGTTTTGGGAAGAAGTTGTTTATTTCTCAAACTATCTTCTTAATCTTACGTCAACTAAGGTTGTTTATGATATGACCCCTGTCGAAAAATGGAGTGGGAAAGAACCCTTAGTCGGTCACCTCAGGTCTTTTGGTTGCACTGTGTGGGTGGACATTTTATACGAATGTAGGAAGAAGTGGATGTAAAGAGTCGTGCTTACATCTGATGGGATACCTTGAAGAGTCAAAGGCCTATAAATCAATGTTTGACCCAATAAAACAATTGATAATTCTCAAGAGAGATGTTGTCTTTGATGAGAAGACCTTGGGTATTAAACTGTTGAATCCCTCTTCTAGCTTGTTGAGCAGTGATCCTTTTGAAATTGTGACAAATAATGGATCGACTAAATACAATATTAAAAGATCAACATAGTCAATTCTTATACTAGAACTGACTTGCAATCAATAGTCAATTGTGGAGTTAAATATAATTTTTGGAACACTCGGTTGGTTTCCTAATGCATGTACATGAACTCCTTCAAAGATGATTACTTATGTACCCTAATGGGTTGCTAAGATGATTGAAGTTGTTGGAGATAATGTAGGAGATATTAATGACTCAAGAAAGACTAGAAGTCAAAAATATCATGGTAGAATTACTAATGACACATTTTCTAGAGGCCAATGATCATGATATATATATATATATATATACACACACACACACAAATGCACATGGTTAGCATGAATGAAAGAATGATATGGATAAAGAATAATGTTCCTTGATGAGGAATGAAACATAGGATTTAGTTCCTTGACCACAAGGAAAGAATGTGGTGAAGTGTTGATGGGTGTACAAAACCAAGTTCACATCTCATGGTGATGTTGAAATACATGAGGCTCACTTGGTAGAAAATGGTTTTTCTCAATAGGAAGGCAATGACTACATTGGAACCTTTGCGCCTGTTGCAAAGATGAATTCCATTCGATTGATTCTTTTTGTTGCTACTTGCTTTGGGTGGGAGATACATCAGATGGATGTCAAAAGTGATTTTCTTGATGAGAATCTAACTGAAGAAATTTATATGGAGAAACTTCTAGGTTTTGAAGAGGATTTCAGTGTAGTGTGTCGATTGAAGAAGACCTTGTATGGTTTGAAATAGGCCCCTAGGGCTTGGTATGAGAAGATTGACCATTTCTTAATTAATATTGGTTTCAAATGTTATGAATTAGATCATGGTATTTATGTATTGCATATAAAAGATGAAGTCTTAATT
>ML818365.1:188176-224220 GCA_009831015.1 Picea engelmannii | reverse complement strand
TAGAAGATATTTCTTTGTGAGGTATTGCCACAAAGAAAATGAGTTGTTCTTGAGAGTTTCTTGTTTTTGTAAGTCTCTCACAATAATGGAAATTCATGCATGGGTAAAAGTTTCTTGTAGAAGATATTTGTGTGTAAGAAATTGCCATAGAGCAAGTGAGTTGTTGTTGAAAGTTTCCTATTGCAGTTGTAAGTCCCTAGAGTCCCCAACAAGAGATATTTCTATCCAAGGTGTGTGTTGGAGCCTTGGAGGGAAGTGGGAAGGATTGAGGGACTGCATGCAGAGAAGGGGGATCTCATTCCTTGGGTTATGGAGGTTGAGGGGAAGAGAGCTTGTGGATTGGAATAGTTGTAGGAAAAAATAGTTTGTTGTGGGTTATATTGGGATATGAGTGGACAACATAGACACAATTTCTTTGTGGATAGCCCCATCTTAGGGGTGACTTGTTGCTGATATTTGGAGAAACAAGGCTATGGTTGGGTGGAACATATGTCCTTTGCAACTATTTGCACATTTGTTGATAAAAAAAATAAGTGTTTTTATCTTTGTTTCATTATTTTTAATTATGGGTTTTAATTGTTGTGTGTTTACTTTGAGTTTTGAGCAATTATATGTTGTTTTGTATGTGTTTAATTGGATACATTTGTTTTTAAAATGTTATTAGATACATTGGAATTTTTTAGCATTGTTGCATGCATTTTAATTTAGTGGTATCAAGAAAAAAAAAATTGTTTGATTTAGTAGTGGGGGCACTACAGAGTGATATCAAAGCTCTATTTGCAACACCATGCCTACATGGGTCTGCCACAACAAAGTAGAACATCATTTTATGTGTAGATTTGGGAGAAAATTAAGTTTTTCCTAGCATGAGGAATTGGGGTCAAGGCCCCAATTTTTTTCATTTTTATGTGATGGTTGTTTATGGGCTTGATTTGGCCTCTAAGTGGCTTAATTTGGCTTAGACAGTCGAGTTGGGAATTTTTCATGATGGCCTCGATCGTTGCAATCTCAAAAACGTGAAAAATCAACTAAGTGTAGAAAAGTTATTTTTGACTGATATAGTGTGTATCAACGAAGAAAACACATCGTGCACCGAAACATTAGAGAAGAAAGGATATATTGCATCGAAATGTTGTTGAATAAAGGAGATCTCACATTGAGATGTTGGTGAAGAAATGATATCTTGTGTTGAAACATTGGCTAAGAAAGGATATATTGCGTTGAAACTTCGACGAAGAAAGGAGATCTTGTACCGAAATGTCAATGAAGAAAGGAGATCTTGCACCAAAACATCAATCAAGAAAGGATATATTGCAATGAAATGTCAACAAAGAAAGGATATCTTGCACCGAATTGTTGACGAAGAAAGGAGATCCTATGTTGAAACATCGACAAAGAAAGAAGATTGTACTTTGAAGTGGTTTTGAAATGTTGACAAGGAAAAGAGATTTCGGCGTTAAAACATTGATGAGGAAAATCCTTTTGGGTATCTGAACGTCGGCGAGGAGAAAATATCTTTGATCTCCAATAAAGTGCATGTATCGGTGAGAGAGAAAGATCTTTGACCACTGATAAAGGGCTTGTATCGGCAAGAGAGAAAGATATTTGATCATCGATAAAGGAGAAGAGAAGAAAGAAGAAGATAAGGAAAGGAGAAGAGAAAGAAAACAGAGAAGAGAAGAAGAGAAAGAGAGAAGGAGGAGAAAGAGGAGGAAAGGGAAGGAGAAAAGTAGAAAAGTTTACAACAAAAAAAAGCTTGGAGCCAAAAAACTTATTTTGGCCATAACAAGAGTATTTCAAGTCAAGTTTAGATTAAATTTGAATGGTATTTCCACAGTGACGAGGGATACAAGAGTGCCAATGATGGTCACTAGCTAATTCTACTTCAATTTTCTGAAAAATGTAAATTAGTGGGTTTTGAAGATTAGGGTTGTGCTAAATGACCGGGACTGATATTAAGGTGAAAATTTTATAGACAACTCAAAAAGTAGCCCTGAAGATAATCAGTTGGGATTTTGGAAAATTTCAAATGGTTTGGAGTGAAGATGTTGAAATGAGGCAAAATCCACTATTCCTGGGCACTTTTCGGGGATTTTTCAAATCTTCAGAGGAAAAGGGACTTCATATCACCAATCCATAAAATTATATTTAGTCGACATTTTAGATACTCATCAATATGGACAACTTTGTCTTGACGGGTGTTTTGCCAGTTTTGTTTTTTTTACGAGATAACCATTTTATGCTAAAAATTCTTAAGTTCTATGGAAATGCAAAAGGAAAAAGTTACCAAATATAGATTGATGGATAAGTTGGATGGACCATTATATCATGAATCTGAGTGTTGATGTGTACTCAAAATTAAGAACATTGTCAACACCCAATATAAAAAATTTCATGTTTCTCGCCATATTTTCTTCTACAAGAGGCATAAGTTAGCCCTTGAGATTTTTGGGTACCAGTGAAACAAGTGCAAAAAGGGGTGAAACTATTGATTTCAAAGAGCCATAACTTTCAACTCATAAATTAGATTAAGACATAAGTACATTCATCAGAAAGATAATTCAGAAGGGATATGTTTGAAATATCATAATTTTGATTTTTTTATCATTGTTCTTCAAAAAATTGAGGCAAAGAAGGGTCTATAGCTTAATTAATGACAATTTTACAATATGCTTAATTCTAAAAATAATTGTTGCATGCACATTTCTTTCATAATTAGAGGTATAGTAAAAAAATATTTGGTTCCTATATGAGGACTAGAGAAATGGATGATGCACGGGTATCTTACAGTCATGCAAATGAGATCAAATATTCACATATCAGCATAGGAAATGCATAAACCGATTCCAATGGACGTAGAAGTGGGGTGGAGTTCATTGAGACTATGAGAAGCTTGTAGAAATAAGTGTTGAGTTATAGAGAAAACAATGAAAGATTGATAATATCTCAAGAGGAACATAATCAAATTAACACTCATATTATACAGAGCCTGATATGTTGCATAGACAAGTTAATTAAGATTCGAGCACAAAACAAGCAACTAGTGCAAAGAAAGTAGCAACATATAGATCCCATGATAGGAGGGATGATCACAGGGGATCTATGTAATCAAGGAGGGATAGTATACATCATTGTTCACTAGGACACTCTACCAGAAGAGTGCATGCACGTTCAGAGTTAGAGAGAAACCCAAGTGTGTCCCCTATTAGAAATCAGAGAAGGAGGCATGAGTAAGATATTGTGCAAGGAGAGGTTAGGAAGGTCAAGCCACCATTATTTGATGGAGAACATTGGAAGGGAGAAGATGTTGAAGCCTAGTTGTTGGTCATGAGGAAATATTTCTAGTTGCACAATTACTCATCAAACCTAGAGGAAAGGGTTTCTATATATCATCTTTAGGGGAAGGATTACATGTGGCGGGACAAACTGAAGAAGTTCAAGCATATTGATGAAAAGAGAATTTCCTAGAAGTAGTTCAAGAAATATTTCCAGCGGCATTACTTGTCAGAGCATTACTATGACAAGAAGATGCAATAATTATTTAACCTCAAGCTAGGAAATATGACTATGGAGGAGTACGAGAAGAAATTATTGGAGATTCTAAGGTACATGGACTTCATCAGGGATGAGAAGGTAAAAATACAAAGGTTCTTGAGTGGGTTTCCATCACTTTACAAAGATAAAATCCAATTTGATGAGCCTAGAACTTTGGAAGAACCCATTAGGAAGGATAAGTATTTGTATGAGTAGAACAAAGGAAGACCAAATTTCAAAAAGGCTTGGGATGATAAGAAGAGAGGCAAGATGGATTAGAGGAAGAAGGGGTTTAAGTTGCAAGATGGGGAAAATGACAAGACAACAACCCATAAAGTGTTGGGGATGTGAAAGAGACTACTTGTATAAGGATTTTCCTTGCAAGGGAGAGAGAATGAGAACATTGCATAACATTGAGGAAGTTGATATAGTAAACGATGTGGGAAAGATCATGCCAAGTGTTTATGCATCCTTGGACAACATATAATCATACTAACAATCCCACATGATTGAGGTAGAAGGTAAGATTGATAATCAACCCATAGTTATTTTGATTGATTTTGGAGTTAGTCATATATATAAAGATCCAAAAATAGCTGGAAGGTTTAAATTGAAGAGATGTAAGCATGAAAACTCTTAGTTTGTTCAACTAGCCACTAGAACCAAGAGGAAAATCAATGAACTTGTTAAGGATTGCTTGGTAAGCATGAATGGAGTTAGAACTAAGGAAGATTTGAACATCATACCACTTGGGTCATATGATTGCTTAATTGTTATGGATTGATTGGACAAGAATTATGAGGTCCTAGATTACTACAACAAGGCTTTCACATGCCTTGATGAGTAAGGAAATTCAAGGATGGTGGAAGGAATTCCAAGACCTATATCCATCAGAGAGATTTCAAAATTGCAGTTGAAAATAAGTTTTAGGAAAGGGTGCCATATATAGGGTGCCCATATGGAAGATACAACCAAGGATAAAAATCCAAGTCTTGAAGATTATCAAGTATTGAAGGAATATGAAGATGTGTTTGGGGAATTTTTGGGATTGCCACCAAAGAGAGATATTGACTTCTCTATTGACTTAATGTTTGTAGCTTCCCCAATGTCCAAAACACCCTACATAATGAGCACACTGAAGTTGAAAGAGTTGCAAATGTAACTAGAAGAATTGTTGAAGAAGGGGTACATATGCCCAAGTGTCTCACCTTTGGGTGCCCTAGTGATTTATGTAAAGAAAAAGGGTGGAACTCCGAGGTTGTGTATTGACTTTAGGTGACTGAATAAGGTTATTGTAAAGAAAAAGTACCCTATATTGTGAATCAATAATATTTTTGATTAGCTAAAAGGAGCAAGGATATTCTCTAATATTGACCTAAGGTTAGGTTACCATCAGGTGAGAATTAGAGAAGAAGACACCAAAAAGACAACATTTCAGACAAGGTATGGCCATTATGCGTTTGTGGTGGTCTCATTTGGCCTAAAAAATGCACTAGATACTTTTATGTCGTGGTGCCATTTGGTTTCATGATGCATGTACATGAACTCCTTCAAAGATGATTACTTGTGTACCCTAATGGGTTGCTAAGATGATTGAAGTTGTTGGAGATAATGTAGGAGATATTAATGACTCAAGAAAGACTAGAAGTCAAAAATATCATGGTAGAATTACTAATGACACATTTTCTAGAGGCCAATGATCATGATATATATATATATATATATACACACACACACACAAATGCACATGGTTAGCATGAATGAAAGAATGATATGGATAAAGAATAATGTTCCTTGATGAGGAATGAAACATAGGATTTAGTTCCTTGACCACAAGGAAAGAATCCGGTGAAGTGTTGATGGGTGTACAAGACCATGTTCACATCTCATGGTGATGTTGAAAGACATGAGGCTCACTTGGTAGAAAATGGTTTTTCTCAATAGTAAGGCATTGACTACACTAGAACCTTTGCTCCTGTTGCAAAGATGAATTCCATTCTATTGATTATTTTGCTTACTACTTTCTTCGGGTGGGAGATACATCAGATGGATGTCAAAAGTGCTTTTCTTGATGGGGATCTAACTGGAGAAATTTATATGGAGAAACTTCTAGGTTTTGAAGAGGATTTTAGTGTAGTTTGTCGACTGAAGAAGACCTTGTATGGTTTGAAATAGGCCCCTAGGGCTTGGTATGAGAAGATTGACCATTTCTTAATTAATATTGGTTTCAAATGTTATGAATTAGATCATGGTATTTATGTATTGCATATAAAAGATGAAGTCTTAATTNACAACCATTTTTTGGGACAACAAGAGAAGAGTGAGTGTTGGAGCTTGAAGAAAACCATAGTGGGGTTTGTGGGAAGCTTATTGGAGTTGTAATTGTATGAAGAAGGAGAATGTTAGGCCTATAGAAGATATTTCTTTGTGAGGCATTGCCACAAAGAAAATAAGTTTTTCTTGAGAGTTTCTTGTTTTTGTAACTATCTCACAATAATGGAAATTCATGCATGGGTAATCATTTCTTGTAGAAGAGATTTGTGTGTAAGAAATTTCCATAGAGCAAGTGAGTTGTTGTCGAAAGTTTCTTATTGCAGTTGTAAGTCCCTAGAGTCCCCAAAAAGAGAGATTTATATCCAAGGTGTGTGTTGGATCCTTGGAGGGAAGTGGGAAGGACTGAGGGACTGCATGCAGAGAAGGGGGATCCCATTCCTTGGGTTATGCAGGTTGAGGGGAAGAGAGCTTGTGGATTGGAATAGTTGTAGGAAAAAATAGTTTGTTGTGGGTTATATTGGGATATGAGTGGACAACAGAGACACCATTTCTTTGTGGATTCATAGCCCCATCTTAGGGGTGACTTGTTGTTGAGATTTGGAGAAACACGGCTATGGTTTGGTGGAACGTATGTCCTCTGCAACTAGTTGCACATTTGTTGATAAAAAAATAAGTGTTTTTATCTTTGTTTCATTATTTTTAATTATGGGTTTTAATTGTTGTGTGTTTACTTTGAGTTTTGAGAAATTATATGTTGTTTTGTATGTGTTTAGAAGGGAGAAGATGTTGAATCCTAGTTGAAGCCTAGTTGTTGGTCATGAGGAAATATTTCTAGTTTCACAATTACTCATCAAACTTGGAGGAAAGGGTTGCTATATATCATCTTTAGGGGAAGGATTACATGTGGTGGGACCAGCTGAAGAAGTTCAAGCATATTGATGAAAAGATAATTTCCTGGAAGTAGTTCAAGAAATATTTCTAGCAGCATTACTTGTCAGAGAATTACTATGACAAGAAGATGCAATAATTATTTGACCTCAAGCTAGGAAATATGACTATGGAGGAGTACGAGAAGAAATTTTTGGAGATTCTAAGGTACATGAACTTCATCAGGGATGAGAAGGTAAAAATATAAAGGTTCTTGAGTGGGTTTCCATCACTTTACAAAGATAAAATCCAATTTGATGAGCCTAGAACTTTTGAAGAACCCATTAGGAAGGATAAGTATTTGTATGAGTAGAACAAAGGAAGGCCAAATTTCAAAAAGGATTGGGATGATAAGAAGAGAGGCAAGATGGATTAGAGGAAGAAGGGGTTTAAGTTGCAAGATGGGGAAAAGGCCAAGACAACAACCCATAAAGTGTTGGGGATATGAAAGAGACTACTTGTATAAGGATTTTCCTTGCAAGGGAGAGAGACTGAGAACACTGCATAACATTGAGGAAGTTGATATAGTAGACGATGTGGGAAAGACCATGCCAAGTGTTTATGAAGCCTTGGACAACATATAAGCATACTACCAATCCCACATGATTGAGGTAGAAGGTAAGATAGATAATCAACCCATAGTTATTTTGATTGATTCTGGAGGTAGTCATATATATAAAGATCCAAAAATAATTGGAAGGTTTAAATTGAAGAGATGTAAGCATGAAAAGTCTTAGTTAGTTCAACTAGCCACTAGAACCAAGAGGAAAATCAATGAAATTGTTAAGGATTGTTTGGTAAGCATGAATGGAGTTAGAACTAAGGAAGATTTGAACATCATACCACTTGTGTCATATGATTTCTTAATTGTTATAGATTGATTGGACAAGAATTATGCGGTCCTAGATTACTACAACAAGGCTTTTGCATGCCTTGATGTGTAAGGAAATTCAAGGATGGTGCAAGGAATTCCAAGACCTATATCCATGAGAGAGATTTCAAAATTGTAGTTAAAAAGAAGTTTTAGGAAAGGGTTCCATATATAGGGTGCTCATATGGAAGATACAACCAAGGATAAGAAGCCAAGTCTTGAATATTATCAAGTATTGAAGGAATATGAAGATGTGTTTGGGGAATATTTGGGATTTCCACCAAAGAGAGATATTGACTTCTCTATTGACTTAATGTTTGTAGCTTCCCCAATGTCCAAAACGCCCTACATAATGAGCACACTAAAGTTGAAAGAGTTGCCAATGTAACTAGAATAATTGTTGAAGAAGGGGTACATACGTCCAAGTGTCTCACCTTCGGGTGCCCTAGTGATTTATGTGAAGAAAAAGGGTGGAACTCCAAGGTTGTGTATTGAGTTTAGGTGATTGAATAAGGCTACTGTAAAGAACAAGTACCTTATATCATGGATCAATAATATTTTTGATCAGCTAAAAGGAGCAAGGATATTCTCTAATATTGACCTAACGTTAGGTTACCATCAGGTGATAATTAGAGAAGAAGACACTGAAAATACAACATTTCAAACAACGTATGGCCATTATGAGTTTGTGGTGGTGTCATTTGGCCTAAAAAATGCACTAGATACTCTGATGAAGACTCTTGTTCTGAACATATACTTGTGTCATGCATGCTTCTGACCATGTAATCATAGAAGGATTCTGATCATGCATTATTGCATTGGTTGTCTCAATGATGGTTCTATTCTTCCTCTTTCTCATATAGTTTTGACTCCCTCTGAAGGATAAGCATATTCATTTGTTCTTAACCTGTCTGGAACAAGAAAACAAGAGGAACCAAAACAATAATATCTCGTAAAGGAGAATAATGAGTACATCTCTAGAATCAAAACAATTTAAGGATTGTTGTCAGAGCTACAACACCTACTTGTAATGTAGAAAATTTTAGAAATATAGGTTAGAGGAATGACAATTTCAACAATCAAACCTGGAGTCTTCACTTTCAGTGTGTCATTCCTATGAATGCATTGATATCCCTCTAGATCTAAGAATTCAACAAAGGTTCCTTCATCCTGCAATTACCCTCATGAAAATGATACAAATAATATATATACAAGTGCATACATGAGGGTGTTGATATGATTTCTCCAATGGCACATGGTTGATCTCTGTCCTCTGACATCTTCATGAAGAAGGTATGTCACAATGACACCCTTTTGTATCACCCACAATAAGTCTTCATTTGAAGTCTTGTCTTCCAGGAACTTGAATTTTCTTGATCCATCAAGCTTATCTTCCATCATAGTTGTGTTCATCATAATTTTAGATTCTTTACAACCCTTTGTCAACTGGGCTAGAAAACCTAACGGCTAGGCTAGGGTAGCACTTTTAGGTTTTTTTGGACTTATGATTGCCAACAATAACCCTTTGAAGGATAGGATAACACTAGTGAGCTGAAGAGCTCCTTCAATGAGTTGCAGAAACCCTAATACTAAAATTTCTTCAGAAATTAGCGAAACCCTAGGGCCAAAATTTCAAAATACTCGAAATTTTGATTTGGAGCTTGTTGGAGGTGCGTTGAAGGAGGTTGTACACTCCTATTCCCTTTTTATCCCCAACTTCCAAGTTCCAAGTGTTGAAACCTCCAGAAGAGCAAGTTGTATGGATTTTCTGGGAACCGTAGGAGGGTCGTACGATTTCTACATAAGAGAGAGAGAGGATGGTTGAAAGTTGTTTGTGCAATGGGTTCTTCAAGACCTGTGCTCTGATACCATGTTGATTTTTCAGTAAGTTAGGTTAAGCTTCTAGTTCATTTCAATTTTTCATTTGTCTTAACCATAAACAAGAATGTTGCAGCAGCCAAGATCACAAGAAGAAACACCATGCACAAGAACACAAGAAGTATCATGGGAAACCCTTCTCAACAAGGGAAGAAAACCCAGCCAAATCATTTTCTATATTCTTCAAGAGAAAAATCTTTACCACCAATAAGACTTAGCACACAAGAGGGTGCTCAAACCCTAGAAGACTAGCACCTAAGAGAGGTGTGCACTTTTCCCAAGAAGATGTACTTGCTGAAATTTCCAAACTTGTGTGTAGGATGTGTTTCCACAATGGGGAATCTTCCTTTACTTATATTAGACATGTCCTATCAACATAAGTGTCTATTGGCACAACAGGTCCGACCTCTCTAAGTCACATTATAATTAATATTAACCAGATTAATTATCTTTTACATTTATTACTAATCACATTAAGGTGGGGCCGACCTGTACCCTTTACATTACAATTAGGGTTACAGGAAAGTCTGACTCTTGAACAATATAGCAAGGGATATGATACACCCACTAGTGCCCATCCACTAGGGGCACATCTATAGGGATGTCCATATCTCTGGCTCACTGCATTACACAGAAGAACCAGTTCTTCACACATTCACCTGTGCTTGTCCACAGGCATGTCCACTCAACAGATATTCTTTCCCACTACATCACACAGGAGAGTCATATGGAGTTTCTCATCAACTCTGTTTCTTAAAGGAGGATATACATCATCTTCATTTATGTTCTCATGACGATGCACCTAGCACTTTGGGATTTCACACGTTCACCTTGTGCTCAACCACAGGCATGTCCAACTCAGTAGATCGCCTTTCCCATAGGATAATCATCTGGAGTTCTTCTCAACTCTTTGAATGGAGGAGGTCATCTCTACATTCCAGCTCTGTCTCAGATAGGAACCACGTACCCTTCTTAGGGGATTTCTCTTAGGTTTGTAAGCTAGAGAAAGTCTCACATAGATGCAATGATCCACATCTCACAGGTTTGTAAGCTGGAGAATTTCTCACATAGCTACAATCATCAACATTGACTTCATGTGTCCTACCACGTGGCGCTCCCGGTGGTGGCACAAGGTATTTAAATTGGGTGAAGAAGTTAGTTGGATAGGGGCCGCGTTAAATTTTATCATGATCTATCAATATCGATGGTTGGGCGGCATTACGGGGATCGAAGTTGTGTGATAGATAATTTTGTAGGGTGATCCCACAATCCAAACCACAGTTTCCCAGAAGGGGTACGCGTCAGCGTGGGGACAATTGCAGAACGATCATCAAGTTACTCCAAAACTGCCAACCCATGTCCCCACAATTTGAAAAAGTATAAAGTTTGATGTGAGTTTTCCGGTATTTATTAGTTCAAGCACGGAAACTATGGGCCCCAGTGGATGCGTGGTGCCAGATCGTGAAGTTTGGATACTTGGCACTCTGAAAGAAATGGATTGTGATGGAATGGAAGGAAGAAACCCCCGAAGTTTAGTAACATCAAAGTAAAGTGACGTGATGACGTCACCGGGGTGGCGTGGAAGTATGTGGAGACTCACGGTTCGGGAGTTTTGGGATGTGCAAAGGTGAAATCTATCGAAGCCCGGAGCCCAAAGTTTTAGAACTTCGGATAAGAATCCAAATCATAAGAGATGGGTCATAGTCGTGGTCACATGTGAATTAAGGGCCAAAGAAAAAGGGGTTAGTGCCAAAAATGTTGTTGCAGAACATAACTGGGCTTAGAGATTGAAACCTGAGGGGTTCTTGACTGACCAAGACCTGCAGAAAATGGAATCTAATATTGTTTTGTTGAATCAGATTGTTTTATTATGGAAAATTATTAAAGTCCGATAGTCTGACAAAACTTGGTTGACTATACATTTTGCAGAGTTAACGATTGTCAGAACCGAACTGAATTTCTGCATAGTGTAGAGAAATGAGGAATGCACAGGGTGCTTACAGTTCGGAAAATGAAGTTAGAGGAATGGATGTCCATTTAGGAGCTGAAGGATCGAACTCCAATGGGCATGGAGAAGGGTTAGATAAAGAAGGAAACATGATGAAAACCATTGAAAATTTGCAGAGAGATTTCCAAACTCACCGAGCAGATAACAAAAATCTCATGAAAGCCAAGGAGTGACAGGGAGAATTCAACATAAAGTTGATGCATAGCCTGGAAAGGATAGAAAAGAAATTGGATAAGGAGAGTGGCTCAAGCAAATCAGGGAGTCATAGAAGAACAAAAAGTGATAGAAGACATCGCCAACACTCCCCGAGGAATTCCAATAAGAGAGCATACAACAACTCAAGTCCATCCCCTATTAGGAAGCATAATAGGTTCGGGGACATTGAGCTACGAGGGGAAATGAACATAATCAAACCTCCTATGTTTGATGGGGAGAATGAGAAGGATGAATATGCAGAGACATGGTTGTTGGGCATGAGAAAGTATTTTCAATTGCATAATTACTCTTCACTGGCAGAAGGAAGAATTGTCATCTATCAACTCAAAGGTAAGGCATCCATGTGGTGGGATCAACTTTTGCAGGTGCAACACATTAAAGAGAAATATGTTACTTGGAGGGAATTCAAAAAGTATTTTGAAAAGAAATACTTGACTAAGAGGTATTATGATAAGAAAATGAAAGAGTTCTTTGAAGTCAAGCTGGGAAGTATGTCCATTGATGAGTATAAAAAAAACTTTGTAGAATTGTTGAAGTATGTCTCTTTCATCAAAGATGAGACAGTCAAGATTCAGAGGTATTTGAGTGGTTTTCCACCATCCATCAATGAAAAAATACAATATGGTGATCCCAAAACATTGGAGGAGACCATAAGGCGAGCTAAGTGCCTATATGATCAACAAAAAGCAAGGCCAACTTTCCAAAAAGCTTGGGAAGACAAAAGGAAATTCAATATGGATCAAAGGAAGAAGGGAATTAAGCCACCATTCTTCAGAAATAATCCTCAAGGACAAACAACTTCTAGAGAACTCGGAACGATTGAGACAGGTGGTCAAAGGCCAAGGCAACCACCTATTCAATGTTGGGGTTGTAAAGGTGATCATATGTTTAGAGATTGTCCTCACATAAGTGACAAAGAGAGAGTTGTTCACAATGTCCAACAAGCTGAAACGATGGGGAGCATGGGCATAAATGTACCAAGGATCTATGAAGCCTTGGAAAATAAGCAAGCATAGTATCAATCACATATGATTGAAGTGGAAAGTATGATCAACAACCAAACAATTACTATTTTAATTGATTTAGGAGCTAGTCATAGTTATATAGATCCTAGGATGGTGGAAAGTTTGCAATTGCCAAGAAACAAGCATGGAAAATCTTGGTTGTTGCAGTTGGCTACTGGAGCCAAAAGGAAAGTCAATGAGATGGTTAAGTCATGTCTTATGGACATGAATGGACTGAGCACAAGGGAAGATTTGAACATATTTCCTTTAGGATCTTATGACTGCCTAATTGGTATGGATTGGTTAGATCAACACCATGACATCTTAGACTGTCGTAGCAAGGCATTCACTTGTTTGGATGAGGAAGGGAATCAGAGGACAGTCCAAGGAATTCCCAGGGCAGTTACTGTCCGGGAAATCTCAGCAATGCAGTTGAAGAAGTGTTGCAGGAAGGTTTATCAAATATTTGTAGCCCATATGGAGGAAGCATCTAAGGATAAGGTGCCAAATTTGGAGGATCATGTAGTCCTGGAATATTTTGATGATGCGTTCAAGGAGGTACCAGGACTACCTCCAAAAATAGATATTAATTTCTCTTTTAATTTGATTCCTGGAGCAACTCCAGTATCAAAGACTCCTTACAGGATGAGTACACCAGAGTTGAAGGAGTTGCAAATGCAGCTTGAAGAACTTCTTAAGAAGGGGTATATATGCCCAAGTGTGTCACCTTGGGGTGACCCGGTTGTTTTTTTGAAGAAGAAAGATGGAGCATTAAGATTGTGCATTGATTTCAGACATTTGAATAAAGTGACTGTAAAGAACAAGTATCCTTTGCCAAGGATTGATGATCTCTTTGATCAATTGAAGGATGCAAAGATATTTTCCAAGATAGATCTCAAGTAAGGATTAAAGAGGAAGATATCAACGAGACTGCCTTCAAGACAAGGTATGGTCGTTACGAGTTCACAGTGGTGCCATTTGGGTTGTTAAATGCGCCAATTGTTTTCATGTGCTTAATGAATGGTGTTTTCCAGAAATATTTAGACAAGTTTGTCGTTGTTTTCTTGGATGACATTCTTGTATATTCCAAGTCGGAAGAAGAGCATGAACATCATTTGAGGATGGAATTGTAAGTGCTAAGAGAAAATCAGTTGTATGCCAAATTGAACAAGTGCTCATTTTATCAAAATAGAATTCACTACCCGGGGCATATCATTTCAAAGGATAAGATAGCAACGAACCTTGAAAAGATAGAAGCCATTAGAGAATGGTCAGCGCCAAAGAATGTGACGGAAATCAGATCTTTCATGTGTCTAGATGGTTACTATAGAAGGTTCATTGCAGGTTTTTCAAGAATAGCTCACTCCATCACTTCCTTGCAAAGGAAGGGGAAGAAGTTTCAATGGACAAAATAATGTGAAAAGAGTTTCCAACAATTGAAGCACTCGTTAACCAGTGCGCCAATTCTGAGGATCACAGATCCAAATGAAGACTTCATTATATGCAAAAATGCATGTAAAGAAGGACTGGGTGGAGACCTCAGTCAAAATGGGTTTGTTGTATGTTATGAATCAAGGAAGTTGAAAGAGCATGAAAGACTATATGCCACTCATGATTTGGAATTGGGATCCATAATGCACGTTTTGAAGAAGTGGAGGCACTACCTCATGGGAAAGAAGTTTGAGCTAAGGACAAACCATAACGGTCTGAAATATTTGTTTGATCAGCCTAATTTGAATGCTAGGCAGAGTATATGGTTGGAATTCCTCCATGAGTATGACTTTGATATCAAGCATATCAAAGGAAAGGAGAACAAAGTGGTTGACGCACTCAGCAGGAGAGTGCATGAACTGCATGCTACAACCATTAGCATGTATCAAACAAATCTTAAAGGAAGAATTTCTGAAGCTACAAAAGTAGATTTGCAGTACATAGAATTAGTAACAAAATTGCAGCAAGGTAAAATGCAGCAGAAAACTGAAGATTATGAATTGAGAATTGATGGAGTCCTTGTGTACAGAAACAGAGTCTATGTACCCAACTCTTCTGAATTGAGGAGTGTGATTTTCAAATAAATGCATAATGTGCCTTATGCAGAACACCATGGATATGAGAAAACAATCTCGACAGTCAAAATCCAATATTATTGGCCAGACATAAAGAGGGAGATTGTTGATTTGATAGTCAAATGCTTGGAATGTCAAATGGTAAAGGTTGAGCATAGACACCCAGCTGGTTTACTACAACCATTACCCATTCTTGAGTGGAAATGGGAAGTGGTAACAATGGATTTCATCACAGGATTACCCAGAATGAGCAAGCAGCATGATGCAATCATGGTAGTGGTGGACAAGCTTACTAAAGTTGCCCATTTCATTCCTATGAAGACTACTCATAAAACAACTAATGTTGTTGATATTTATATGAAGGAAGTGGCATGCTTGCATGGTGTACCCAAGACAATTATGTTTGACAGAGACCCGAAGTTTACATCAAAGTTCTGGAAGGGGTTATTCAAAGGGTTCGGAACAAATCTGAACTTCAGTACAACATATCATCCTAAGTCAGATGGGCAAACATAAAGGATGGCCCAATTGATAGAGGACATGCTAAGGATGTATGTGATGGACAAACCATATAAATGGGAAGATTATCTACACTTGGTAGAATTTGCCTATAACAATGGGTATCAAGCATCACTGGAGATGAGCCAATTTGAAGCACTTTATGGCAGAAAGTGTAACACCCCAGTAAGTTGGGACAACCCAACTGATAGGGTAGTGGTTGGGCCAGAGTTTCTCAAGGAAATGGAAGAACAAATGTTGAAGATTAAGTAGAATTTGAAGGTTTCCCAAGACAGGCAAAAAACTTATGTTGATAAAAACAGAACTCACAGGGAATTTAAAGTAGGGGATCATGTATTCCTGAGAGTGAAGGCCAACAGAATCTCCCTGAAGTTGGGAAATTGTTCAAAGCTAGCAGCGTGGTATTGTGGGTCGTTTGAAATCCTAGAGAGGATTGGTCCAGTAGCATATAGGCTTGCATTGCCTGCATGCATGTCTATACATAATGTATTTCATGTGTCATTTCTTAAGAAATATGTACCTGATTGGAATGTGATTCAAGTGGAGAAGGAAAGCGCTTTTCATGTGCATCGGGTGCATATATTGGATCGAAAAAGCAAGCAGCTTCGAAATCGAGCCATAGGGCTTGTAAAAGTTCAGTGGACCTGGTACGATCCTGATAACGCAACATGGGAGCATAAAGATGCTATGCGGGCAAAGTACCCGCATCTTTTTGAAGATTTTGGAAATCTTGTTGTTGTTGTGTAAGTAAGTTGCACTGAGGACAGTGCAAAAATCAGAGGAGGGGATTGTAACAACCCAAGGTCGAGCCCCTCTGAATTGTAATTATGTTTATAGGCTAGTGATCCAAGTGTTTATAAGTTGAAAACTTATATGTTTATTAGGCCGGAGAGCCTAGATGCTTAAGGCCATGAGCCTGATTTTTGTATATGTAATTGCACATATCATTAATAAAATTATACTATTGTGTGTAGATCAACCACGGAGAAAGAGTATGGGGGACTAAGCTCCACTAGGTAAGGTAAGGGAGGGGGCTAAGTGTTTAGGCCTAGGGGCTAAGCTAGAGGACTTACCTCTAAGGGAATAATATTTTATTATTATTTCCTAAAGGCTAAGGGGACATGATCGGTATTATAATTATCCTTCCACCACCTAGTTTCTTTCGGCTCTCCTGTCCATTGACCCAAGAATGGGCAATGCATTGACCTCCCCTCCCCTTTCTGATAAAGCCAAAGCTTTCCAGGGTTTGGTTGCTCTTCTCAGCAAACCCGGGAAGAAGCAAGTTGTCTTGTTTTGTTTTGTTAAGAAAGCGTTCGCCACACCTCAAGTTAATCTCCCTCACTCATTGTCGCGTGTACTCTATTGCCCTTGTTGAAAGACGGCTCATTGGACAGTTCACGGGACTATGGCCATCTCCAAAAGCAACCAATTTAGGTGTTCTTTAAACGTTTTATGTTTTGATTTTTTTAGTCTGTCAAATTACAATTTTATGTTGTTTAAATTGCATTTCTGAATGCATTAATGGGTTTAGCTTGTTGAAAAATCCTTGGGGCACTCGGATTATTTACAGTTAACCACTCAAATATGTAGATCCAACAATTTCTGGTCGTATTTCAAGTAAAATTAAACAGATAATATGACCTAAAAATTGCCAACCTAGAATGATAAATCCTAAGCTTTCATACTATTTTTGTGGAAAATAGTGCTACTCGTTTCTCTTTTAGAAATGGCTCATAAAATTTTATGGGGCCAAGATGGATGCATTTCAATAGGTGGACCCTAGATTTCGACCTTAAGGTGCATGTGCCCTCTACGGTTCTAGTGTGGAGTTGTGTACCTCATCTCCTTTTACACTGCTACAGTGATGACTCTCCTCTAGCTATTGGTAATACCCTAGGAAAATATATTGATAAATCAAAATCTAGAGTCGAAATGTTTATATGCACATGAATTTGTGTTGAGGTGGATTTGGAAAAAGGCCTTCCTGAAGTCATAACATTATCCCTGGATAACTAGACCAATTTGCAAAAACTTCACTATGAACAACTCCCTTCTAGATGCAAATTTTGTCACAAATATAGGCACTTTGCCAAAGACTATAAATCCAAAGTCTGGGAACAATTTACACCCAAAAACCATGATCAATGGCAATAGGTCAAACACACTAGAAGTAAATAAGTAACATCGGCCATTGCATCAAGATCCAAGCAAGTCACCTCTACTCCTACTTCGGGAACAATCCAAGCCGCTCCTTCCTCTGTTCAAAGTTTGAAAGAAAAGTTGATTCCATCTACTAATCGCTATGTTGTTTTGTCTCAACCAAAGTTGGAGAATCAACTGACATGACCTCTTTAATTTGATGAACCCCATATGCCTCTTGCCTCTCATACATCTCTCTCTCTCTTCCCTTCTCACATCGCAAGCTTTACCCAACCCCTTTCTCTGTTACTACTCTTGAATCCCAAGAGCCTAAGGTGAAACAACTATATAGATTGCCAAGGTCTTGTTCTGTGCAAAACAAAGCATCCCTGGGAAAACCCACTAACCAGTCAAGTGGATGCTCACTAGGAGAAAATTCCTCCAATAGTAAGGGGAAGAGGAAGAAAAGGTTCCAAAGAAGAGAGGACGAAAAAATTAACATTTTTGTATAATGTCTATCCCAAAAATCTCTCGATTAAATATTGAGAATAGTCTCTTGGAATTATAGGGGAATTGGGAGCAACCTAAAAATAGAAGCAATAAGGATTTACTTAGATCATTAAAACTAGTTTCCCTTCTCCTCCAAGTCCAGAGCACAAAGTTAGAGGAGAGTGTAATGAAAGTACTATGAAATACAAATTGGAGAAATAGTGGAGTAACAGTAATCTCTAGAACAGCCTCACGTGGAATTTGTACCATCTAGTATCAGACATTAGTAAAGATGGTTACATTCCAAGTAACCCAACATTAGATATTGATAAGAATGGTCCATAAACCATCCAAGAGACAATTTGAGTTCTTTAATATCCACTCTTCAATACAATACAAAGAAAAGCAAGACCATTGGAGTTTGATAAAGATATGGGGAACTCCCTTCTAGATCAAAACATCATTCTTGTTGGAGATCTTAACATGATGGTATCTAATGAGGAGAAACGAGGAAACATCTACATCAAAGATCAATTTAGGGAGTTAATTGTTAATATGATCCAATATTGGGATCTTATTGACATCAAACATAAAAAAGGTAGGTACAACTGGACAAACCAAATCTTAGGTCCATAACACATTATGGCAAGATTGGATCATTTTCTAGAGAATAATCACATATTGTTGGAAAAAAATTTAGCCTTCTCTTATATATTGCCCTTGGAATCCCATATCTATGTTGTTTCAAGGAAAGAAAGACTACGGGTCAATTCCCTTTAGGTTTAATCCCATGTGGTTGCAAGATCCAAAGGAAATTGAGGTAATTAGTGAATCTTGTAAGACTCCATGTGTGGGATTCCCCTTCTACATCTAGGAATCCAAAGTTGGGATTACAAAAAAACAACTATAGAAATGGGAGAAGGAGCATTTTTTTCCTCCCTCTTGAGAATGAATAGAAGTGTAACCTAGATTGGCAGAGATATAATTATTAATGGCATTGTAGGAGGTCACACACCAACATATAATGGAAGAGTACCATCTGACAAGAAAATTGCATCAAACCTTTTGGGAAGAGGGGGAATATTGGTAATTAAAGTCAAGGAGTCTTTGGCTTCAAGTTGGGGACAATAACACTTCCTTTTTTCATAAGCAAGCTTGGGCTAGACAACAAAGGAACAATTTTAGGAGATCACTATAGAGAACATCGAGAAAGTTAAGGAATTGGTGGCAATCAAAGAAGCATCACATTGGCACTTCAAATCTTTGTGCACAGAGGAAGATTCAACAAGTAAGGTGGCAACTAATTCAATGCTCCAAGGAATCCCATGTCTTGTAACCGATGAAGATAATAGTGATCTATCAAAAAGAATATTAGAGGAGGAAATGATTAATTCCATATGGAGTTTGGATCCCCACAAATCCTCGTGACCTGATGGATTTACAATCCACTTTTACAAAGCATACTAGAGTATTATAAGGAAGGATCTTTGGTGTACAATGAATAGCTCAAAGTGGAAGACAAAATCAGGTGGTGGAACCGACTCTTCTTTCTTGGCACTCATTCTGAAAGAAAACAATGCTTCTCATTTTTCAAGATGTTGTCCTATTTCTTTAAAGATGATGTTGAAAGCACTTTTTTTGTTTTGCGACCCATTTTTTACCTCAAAATTTCTTTAATGACCAATTGAAAGATCATATGAATCACATGAGATTAAGGTTAATGTAAATGTGTAGAGATTGTGGTGTATCATTAAATCTAGACAAGTTTCAATTATTTTTAGTATTTGATAGATTAATAAATCATATCAATGGACCCCTAGATGGGGTGTCAGAGAAGCAAGGTAACACTTTGATGGCATGGCAATAAGATAGACTTGCAACAACTTCATCATCCTAGGGTATGCATGTGGAGGTGACGTACTAGGAGAGTGAAGGGGCCTTCAACCATTAAGGATCAACACCCATGCTCTAGTTTTGGAGAAGCTCATATTATCAAAGGACAACCAATAACCAACTACATAATGTTGGATAAAGGGATAGATACAAAGATAGTAGTCGGGGGTTTCATTCTAAGTAGGAACATTCAAAGTTGGAGATGAATCTTTTTAGCTCTATGAAAGAGAGTTTTGGTGGTGGATGATTTGAGGCCAAGATATGTTTCTAGTTTGTAGGAATTTCTCTTTAACAACACATGATTTCCTCGGTTACTTTGGTATCCAAGGTGAGGATTGATGAAGGGGACTCTCTATTTGGAAATATGGAGATTTAATATGTTATATGGTAAGGATTTTGGTGAGGGGGGATCTAGCTATGGTTTGTAGAAAGGTAGTTAAGATGGGAGGTGTAAAGATTTTGGTGAGGAGGAATCTAGTTAGGTTATATAGAAAGGTTGTGTATTGGTTCCTTATTTTATATCCTATTATTGGTTCTTGTGGAGAAGCAACATTGCATCTTCTAATCCCTCTCATGCTTGTATATTCCAAGGGATGTTGAGATGGACATGAACTATGGAAGTAAAGAAAGATAATGTAATGGTTTAAACAGAGCGGTGAAGGTTTTTGATTGAACAAAGGTATGGATGATATGGGCATGACAAGTGATGGCGTAGTCATGAAAGGTAAAGGTGATGGTGTCCCACCCAAACTGAAAACTTTTTTCCATCCTCAGAAAAATAGCAAATGGTAAGGAGTAAGACAAAAAAACAAACAAAAGATTCTTAAGTGATTTCCCATATACAAATCCATAGCATTCCATGAATCACATAAACAAATAGAAAGAAAAAAGTGTACATGCACATACCTTTGCATCAAGTATATGATTTTATATAGCAAGTTCTCCACAAACTTCCATGGCAAAAGAAAATGAGTGTAAAGGATTGTCAGCAAGATTTCCTCCTGGTTTTAAGAGAATGAAGCAGTGAGGAAAGACCACTTTTGCAACATCTTGATCTGTTACAAGTTCTTGTGGGACAACGATCTTTTCTTCTTAGGGAATTTCTCCAACTAATCTCTCTATGGTTGGTTCTTATTTGACAACCATAGGGTCTTTTAATCCTTGTAGGTGTTGGTTCTTGTGTGACAACACCTTTTCTTCTTTTTTATGAGCTTCTCTTGGTAGTTGGTTCTTGTGTGACAACCACACGGATTATCGGTATCGGTTGTTGTGTAGCAACACCAATATTTCTCAAATGCATCCATCCTTAAAACTTTGGTATTTATGTTGCTTTTGTGGAAATGGTGGATCTGTGAAGTGCTACTAAGAACATAGACAAATTAAAAGATTGTAACACACTATTAAATGTCAAACATGGAGGAAGTGTGTTAGATAGAATTTGAAGTAGGAAGGTAGCGATAAAACTTTGATGGATTGGTACGGGTAGGCTTCTTGGAAATCTTTATTCGGAAACTATTGAAACTAGAAAGGTAGCTTGGCATTTATAAGTGACCCAAGTAAATTTAATGGGTGCGTTAGGAGTGGTTGGAGCAAAATGTTATGGAAGTCTTGTGGAGGAAAGATGTAAGTTGAATTCATGATGTGGTAGTAGTGGATACATGAATGATATTTCGAGGAAATTATTAAATTTCACAGTCAACCACCTAAGCAAAGGAAGCTTCATAAACTTTAACAGACCATTATCTCTATGCTAAGAAGAAGAAAATGCATGAGCACTTTGTAGTGTTGGTGAATGAGTATGATGAACATTAGGTCTTCTTGAAAGGTATTCTATAGAAATGGTATTATGTATGTATCAATGGGACTTGACTTCAATAACATTGGTATTCAYGTGATCTTCAAATMAATTATKTGTCTATCTTGTTTTCATTGGTATTCACRTGATCTTCAAATCAATTATTTGTCTATCTTGTTTTCTATCTACTTGCAATTTTTATGAAAAAGTCTTGGAACACCTCGGTGGCAAGCTCCTAGGAACTTGAACTTTGAACAYGACTTAGGCAAGGACTAAAATTCAAATGATGTGCACTTTCTTGGTTCGGATTTCTGGATGGCATTCTCTTCTTCCTTAAAATCGAGTCTTCAAAATAACTCATTCATCTATTGACCTTCTTGAGCCTTCCAGGACCTGCAAAAACTTAACATTTTTCCTGCAAGACAAGATGATATTATAGAGGAAAAGAGATACTTTCTTCCTCCAATAAACATAAAAAATGATTGCAATTAATGCATATAAAGTAGATCTCTTAAAGGATTCATTAAAAATTTGCACTGGTACCTGTTGAGGAGTTGTGGCTAGCTTATACTACCTGTGAGTGTTTCAATGATGAATTCTTTGTTGATGTATGATTGGAGTGATTCCAAAGCCATATTAAAGTAAATTCATAGGGATATCTCTAATAGAAATAGGTTTTTAAAATGCAATGAAAGGATATATGTCAAATCTATTGAGGAATAACATGCATGACAAAGGTGTTTTTGAATTCCCGCCTAGACCAACAATCATTATTTTGAGTGCAACTTTTCCGTTTGATGATGGATTGAATTGATTCTAGTTGGAGATGAAAGTATATTCATATAGTATCCCTAGTAGAAAGAATTTTTACAAAATTTAATAATTTATGGGACAAATATGTCAATGAACAACTTGGGAAACAAAGTTTCGGCAGTGTAGATTTAGGATAGGTAGTCAATATTTAGGGCAAAACTTTCTCATACAATATCAAAATGAAATGATTCACATTCAATTATAAACTAGATTTTTAGGATAACATACCCTAGAAACAAATTTGAAAAAATTATCCATTTGGTCTACCAAAAGTTCATTGTCCCAACTCTGTGCGCAGTGAGGTCAGTTATCTCAAATGCCACAAGAGTTTGATAAGAAAGATATTTCTTCCAAATGATGATATGGGTTTGTGTGAACTTTTGTCGGTCTATAATTTTTAACGTAATGCATCCACATACTAAAAATTGTAAATACCCAGTTTCTAAATTGTGCAATATGACCTTTACAAGATCCTATGGAAAATGCAAAAATACCTAAAGCAAGAATAAAATCAAACACTTAGTACAAAATGTGGTATAATGATAATGGGATTCTGACATAACCATCGTGCGAACACAAAGTGTCCCATTATCTATGAGTTTAATATAATGAGATCTTGACATAACCACTGTGGGAATCACAGAGTGTCTTCTTATTCGTGAGACAACTTCCACATTTTGTTCATGAAATTGTGATTCTTATATGATGATGTCTTGAATAATTGATCGAGGAATACAACCATCATCAAATCATTGACTAGTGTGCATTTTTCATTATTCCTAAGATCAAAGGGACTAGGTGGAGGTAATCAATGATGAAGAATCAAGGTTTGGAAAGGGTCTAAGATGAAAAAAGATCATGGTTTAGTGGAAATAAAAGGGATGGGGGAAGGAAATGATGCAAGATAAGGAATGGAATGACAATGGCATAAAGAAGAAAATAAAAGAGAAAAGAATTGAGAGAGGAATAAAGAGTGAGAAAGAATAAAAATAGAAGTAAAGACAACATGCAGTAGGAAGGCATGAACATGGGTGGACTAAATGAGATTACAATGAAACTAAGAACTCAATCAACCCAAGATGCTACATATTACTAATGGAAATAATGAAGATTCACCACATACCCACAAATCAATCTAGATGCAAGCTTGAAGGCTTCTACATCCCCTTAGATCCTTCTCCAATGGAATCCTCATTCACCAATGCTTCCTTCCTCTCACCAAACTTCATGCAAAAGAGATCATTATTGTGGGTGGCTCTTATTGTACCATAAAAAAAAACTTCTAATTTTAACTCATGCGGGTATATGAGTGTAGAACACTATGTATGAGACCATACAAAGAGGATAGGACATCTTATCTGTGTTCATCCCCTTACCATGAGTTATATAAAACCAATACAAGAATTACTATGCACCCTTGACACCTCCCCGACAACGACGCCAAAAATGATGGGTTTTTTTTTTTAATGTCTTTCATTTTCACTAGGAACACTTGTGCATTTAATTGATCAGCTAGGGTTTTCAATGTAATTGTGATATGTCATGCAATGTATATGAGGGCTACAAATTCTTAACTTGCATTAGTTTTCTAATATGCTTCTACAATTTCATTGCGGAAAATTAAGACACACTTGCAGAAAATTAAAACACACGGGAACTAGCTTCTAACACTAGTGATTTCAAGTCTAATGTATATCTCCTCTTGGAGTGATACCATCAGTGATCTAGTCCTATGATATCACTTATCTTTCTTTGCTACTAGACTGTCATCATGAGTGTATTCTAATAACCTACTTATACAACCAAGCATTCTATAGGAAACAAAACAAATAAATTCTAGGAAAGAAATTACCATAAACAAGGTAAAAGCTACAACATACACTTGTGGGGAAGTAAGTAAATCATACATTGCAAATTAAAAATACTTAAATCAAAATACTCTAAAAGAAATAAAAGAGAATTGAATTTCCCAATGCCATGTCCTCATGGAGTGATCTCTTCCTCTAGGAGCAGGGCAACAAACTCAATCTACAACAACAAAAACTAGTTAAGCACTAACATAAAAATGAGCAAGCTGCAATCTAAGTTAAAAGTTAGATCTCAAGAACTTGTAGCTTATTCCATCACAAATTGGACATAGCTCTAAGATTCATCCCCCTTTGAATGGAGATGGCACTCTATTTTATACATAAACTTGCTTGAAACTAAAAGCCCATTTGAGGATAAGATATTCCCAAGTGATTACAATAATTTGTTAAATTTAACAACTCATAACTAGATGTTCCAAGATTCTAGCTAACCCCATCGAATTTAGAATACCATGGACTGTTAAATTTGTAATTGATTGTGTGGGTTATAACATCTTACCCAAAATACATCCAAGAGCCATGAAGATGGGAAAACTCGTTTTAGATGTTGTTGCAACTCTCTCTTGAGTATCAAGGGTGAATTTGGAACTTATAAATATGTGGAAAAATGTGTTTTCATGTGTGGGTATCAAGAAATCCACCCTCCAACAATAAAACAATATATCTCATCATTTATTAATTTCCCCAAATGGATGTAACACTAAATTTGTGATACCTCCATTAATTCTTCAAGTGGATGCTTGGATATCTTTTAATTGTTGCTCACTTGATTATTGGGTCTTCAAATCCGAGGCATTTTTTATTAAGAAATTTCCAAGTGGGATTATCTCTCACAAATTCTTCCAATGCAGATATTTTGGTGTTGGTTCCATGAACCCCATTTGCAATGATGAGTTGTGGTTCCATAACAATAAAATCAATGTATGGTTCCAAAATAATAATTTTCTTATATATATTTGGATATGTTGCAACGTTAATTCATGGTTTTGCATAAACGATTGTATTTTCTAGGATCCATAAGGTAGAAAACCGTAGTCTCACATCTATGTGCCAGTTTTCCAGATCTTCATAAAATGCACACATTGGAGGCTTGAATTTAGAATTTGAGCAATGTGTCTCCTTAGCATAAATTGAAAGGGGACCTTAAGCATATAGGTTAGAAAACAAGCAATATCAGCTTATAAATCTTAGATCAATATCCTACAACAGCTTGTCCACGCATCAGTAAATACAAAATACGCTAATTCTCCCTAATGTTAATCATAATTTAGTGAAGTGCTAAGAAAATGCAACAGAAAACACTTTAAGCCTGGATCTTTCATATGAGCATAAAAATGGGCTAATATTGGGCTACATATAAACATAAAGGGATTAAAATGAGGAAAAGAAGATGTCAAAAGATGGTAATTTTTTGACTCGTCATTTCCTCTTTACTACAGTCATAATACATGGCTTGTAATAATACAGGAGGATCCTCATAGTCATCTTGGATACTCAAGAATCTCTTAACTTTATCCCTTATAGAAGGAATCTTCATTATTTCATTAAGAGGGATGGGTACATTAACATTTGCCAAGACACTGGCCATATCAATATTCAGATCTATGTCATCATTCTTGAGAAAAGTTGGTTAAGGGGAAGTATCAATATCCAATGGTAAAGGGGACTTTTGAGGAGGATTAGGATGACTAGGAAAAGTCTCATATGCTTTCCTTATTCTAGAATAATTCAAGCACTCTATTTTCCTAAGCCTTTCCTTAGATTCCTCATCCATTTGATTTAAAATTTCTAACCTAGTCTTTCTAGTACCCTCTTATTTTCTTTGCTCAATTTGTTCCAAGGTAACATTGTAGAATTATTGGGATGATATGCTATAAATAGGATCCAATGTATTAATATAATTCATATTATCACAATTATATGGGTCCTCATTATTACCATTATCATGAAGTCTAGGGCATTCATATTCCCAATGAGAATCACTACAAGGTAAGCACCAAGGGACATATTTTTTATTAATCATATCAGTAGGTGCAAGGGTGTTAGGGACTCTTTTATCATTAGGGGGGATAGGATTCCATCTTTGGTTTCCTCTTTGTTGTCAATTATTGTTGTATTGAGGTCTAGGAGGAAAGATTTGTTGTTGAGCACTCTCTAGGTTAGTCACTTTGTTCATAATGAGAAGATGATTTTGCAAGAAGACAGTTGTTATTTTCTCAAGTCTTTGGGCTAAGAGTGTCACAAGGTCTTGGGTAGCTTCATCATTATTTAAATTCCTAGGCTTGGTCTCATCTTTGGCACAAGGGACATGAAAATAATATACTTTAGAAGCCAAAAGGTTTTTCTCAATCCTAGCAACATGTTCTTGTTCTTATACAAGGGTACAAGGGTCTTTGGAGACTTGTCCCTAAGCATAAATCCAAATTTCCCTTCAAGGGAATATGTGTATTGGAGAAGGACAACACCCTCCTTTAGGCTAATTTCACCAGGAATTTGCTTGATTAAATTTTCAAATATTCTATAAAATTATTTTATTGATTCATTTTCCTTCTTTTTCATCTCATTGAATTGTACTAACAACAACCTACCATCCTTTTTAGTGCCTCAACTTTTCATCAAGGCATCATGAAATGCTTACCAAGTATTAATACTCTTATTAGGAAGGTTAGTATACCACTATCTTACATTTTCAACTAGAGAGGAAACAAAGAGTTTCATGACTACATATTCATAAGCATTATTAAGTGGATGATTTTGAAAACATGCATAAAAAGTATCTATATGCTCTTCAACAAATATGGCATTATTACCGGGAAATTTAGGAAACCATTTATCAAACTTGTCAGGCATAGCATGAGGGTACCCATGAATTTCGGACATGTATAAAGGATTCAAGGAATTGATAACACATGGTTTCAAAGCCATGTGAGATAAAGGAATTATTTGACCAAATAAAGACTTTACTATAGGGGAATTATGAGAAGGCCTCCTCTTGTATACCTTGGTAGGACTAGAAAATATTTTATTAGGTCCTTGATCAGATTTTTGAACACTTGGTTTCTGTGGAGTCACCATATGACCTTGCTATACAAGGCTCATCAAGATGTGCATAAGGTAGAGGGATGCATCCCTCAAAGGAGTCACCAGGTAATATATCTAAGTAAGACTTTGATGCAATCTCACCAAAAGAGTGTTGAAGCATATACTTTGAATTTCCAACAAGAATGACTCAATTCTCCCCGGTAACGGCACAAAAATGTTTTCACCCAATATAGCACCCTTGTGCAAATCCTATCACAAGGTGCAAGACAAGTGTAACTCTTGGAAGTACTTACCATTGCCACCTTAGAAATTACTTCCCTTTTTTTAGTGAGGAATGAGATCCAACACAAGGCAGGCTTCCTTTGCAACCTCAAGGAATCCTATAGCAAGATTAGATCAAGTCTACATCCTCCTATCTTGGTTACTCAATTATACCACCACTTAGATCAAAATTGTCAAGGCAATAACAAGGTGGTTTAATGAAATGGCTTTCAGATTTGTAAGTATGAAGTTTCTTGAACAATCGATGATATTAACTAATTCAATACTAGTCAAGGAAATGCCCCAAACACTACAAGTCAATAACAAATCTATGGTTGTCGTAAAACTTGTATTCAAATATTATTACTTCAACAATTTTCCAAGTTACAATAGCAGAAATAAAACAACCCTTAAACCAATAAACATGCAATGAAAGAGGGTTGAAAATGCAAGTTTAAACTAGGGTTTTGGAAACAAATGCTTGTTGAAATGTTAATGGCATGAATTAACCATAAAATTTCCAAGACATAAATCCTAAGGAGGTCGAAAATCATAACAATAACACAATAAATGATGTCAATGTATATTCCACGGTGAATAATGTCATTAAAACCTTAGGCTTCAAGATAGGAAAGGTTGGAAGTTGAGGGTGAATCATAATCTAACCATAAAATTGACAAAGAAAGGAGAAATTAAGGTTTTAAGGTCACTTGTAAGAGAAAAGTACTAGTGTCATCTAGCTTCCTTGGGCATATGGATTCAAGTTTACCACCTCCTTGGAGAGCAAAGGCAAAAGAAAGACTTAAGAACCAAACCCTAGGGTAGTCCACTACAAACCCTAGGTATTAATCCTTTAGAATAGCACATCAAGGTAGTCCACTATAAACCTTAAGAGGTTGTCCTATGTCTTCTAGCAACCTTTAGAAAGAGATCAAAATGGATCTTGGGAAAAACCCTAGGGTAGTCCACTACAAACCCTAGAAATTTAACCTATAAGAATAGAATTAGGGTAGTCAACTACAAACCCTAGAAAATATCATTATGTCCTATAAGAAGCTTCAACAAAATGACTACAAGGGAAGGTAGTCCACTACAAACCTTCCTACGGTTTCAAGAAAAGGTTTATTCAAGAAAAATACAAGATAACATGCAATATCACCACTTTGATAGAACGTTCACTTAATACAAAGAAATAAACCATCAAATTAACTTAGAAAGAGCACTTACTAGGTAAATCAATGAGCATCCATGAAACCCTAACCATGAAATCATCCACAAAGCTTGAAAAACATCCACAAGATCATCTCCAAAACAAGGCACATAAGTCATCCATAATTAAAGAGAAACATAGGAGACAAGTGTGTTGATGATTATCCACAAGTTGAGTTATAAATTATGAAATTGATCACTCCCTCTATATATATGAGGTAATCAAGCACCATATCCCTCTATGAAGCCCCTAAAACATGAAAATCCATTATACAAGGTGGATAGGTTTGAGGTTGACCCCCAATAATGCCTCCAAAATAAATATACAATGCTAAAACATCAAAGCATCCTCTTTAAAAATCACATGTGTGGGTGTAAGAGGCTCCAAGAAGGTGACATCATCCACTAATGGGGTACAAGAGTCTCCAAAAGACATGTCTCTCCCCAAAAGGTGCAAATTATCATCAAAGTTCATGCCTCCTCGTCAAGAAGGTCACATCCCCTCATCCAAAGGTGCCAACTCATCATCATCAATATTGGGTCAAATCAAGAAAGCATCAAATCACACTCAAGCATGAAGTCATCCTCATGAGTGCAATGTGGTGAAAGTGACAATGTCATCAAGGATAAGGGCTCCATCACCTCTCCAAATATGTTTACCATCATCATATCATGCCATATCATCAAACCAAGCCATAACATCTTCAAAGGGTGCATGAAATCATCAGGGACTCAAGGTGGCATGTCAAGTTGTATATGCAATGTCCTAGATCATCAATACAATGTCTTAGGTCTAAGAGGTGCCAGAGGGTGAAAGGGCATGCAAAGTCATTATGAAACTCAACACTCATCATCAAGGCCCAACATCCTCCATATAGTGTGCAACGTCTAAGGTAAAAGCACTAAAACATCCTCCATAGAACCATCATCAAGGGGTACATCATCATCAAGCAATGGTTCATAGAATCAGGTAAGAGGTCAACCATTATGGATACAAGAGACATTAGAATCATAAAAAACTAAGCTGCAATTTAATATAAATTCATGCAAGCAATTCGCATTAGGTATCTTATTCAAACTTCACACTAGCTTAAGACATTATGCAATTTGTGATGTTTAGGTATGAGAGGACCATCACAAGACCATATTAGGTGTGTCAGTACCCACGTAGAAGAGTATTTCCCAAGAAACCCATCAAAGTGTAAGTATGAATTAATGATATGACATGGGGTTTACTTTGAACGGTCATGGTGCCATTGACATGCTAGGCCACTATTGAGGTTCATCTCCATGAGTGTCTTTATACAAGGAGTGTTTGGTGCATTGAGTTACCCCTTCCTTGACACTCTTTCTTTCCACCCCTATTCTCTCCTTTATATATTCATTTATTGTTTTGCAAGACCATTTTTAGGTTTATGCATTTATTTTACTAAGCTTCAATTAATTCCTTTCAATTTGATATCCATTCAGGGCATTAGGACTTGGGGTGATGGCCTCATAGTGAGGGGGTAGAGATCAAGCTAATATTTGGATTTTGATTTATCAGTTGTATCCCATTTTATTTTCCATTCTTTTACCAACTACATCAACCTCAAGCATTCGATCCCCTTCTTCTCATAGGAGGATGAAGTTATGGACCTTTTTGGGGATACATGTAAAAACCACTTCTAGAAGATAGGACAACGAGATGAATATAGATGAAAAATGTCAAGTATGGAAAGAAATGGTATGTTACCCCTATCAAGGCCTCCCAATAGTACCCATGTTCCCCAAGAGTGACAACACTTAACTAGGGCACATATGATGGCCATCAATGTGAAACAAGGAAAAAATCATAACTTTCAAGCATCATGATCCATTATCTGACTTCAATCCATGATCCTTAACTAAATGTCTAATGCATTAAATGTAACGCTTTGTATGAATGAATGAATAGTGTACCTCATGTGTGTTTGACCACCATCATCAGATTAGCATGTTGATCAAGTGAATGAACTAAGCAATGATAAGGGGTGAGGCATCTGATGGGTTGCTTTTTGTGGAGAATGTTGATCATCATCTCTAGGATCACTAGGATCATTGCCTGCGATGTGGATCATGAATAATGATCTCCTCTAATTACCCCTAGGTGAGAGGGGGTAAAAATTACTATACCACAAAGAAGGATGTTTGGGAATATGATTTGTCAAAGACAATAGAAGGAAACTGATACAGAATCGGATCCAGGAGCTTGATGGGGCTCAGAAAGGCCTAAAAAACAAAGTTTTCATAATGTCTTCAAAACAAACGTGTGGGTAGACCTCGTCGCGATGAACCCAATGCAAATCTAACGGGCTCAAACGGACATCGTATGCTCAAGTTATGGTGATCTGTTCGTTTTGCCAAACATGGAAAACAATGTTGAGTGTACAGTCCGTACAATGCCATGTGGCAGCTGACTATACAGGTCGTATAGCTAATGTGGCATGCACAGTTGGCAGGCTGATTGGGCATATGGATGCTAACGTGGTAGGATGACTGGGCATACGGACGTTGACGTGGACAGGTACAGGGGACCAATTAGAGAGTGACATGTGTCACCATTATAGTGGTGGCACGTGGCACGTCCATACGGAGACACATGGCAGGGTACCACGCTGACAGGGCAGACAGGTGGAAGAGTTGGTCCAATCGGTGACTGACATGTGGCATCATAAATTGGTGAATGAGGTGCTTCCATGTGGCCCATATGTGGGCTGCCATGTGTCACCCAGGTATTGGTGGTTTGTTTGACAAAATTTTGGAGTTTACAAGGTTTGAATGCCCGACCTTCGTTTGGGGAAACGTTTTGGCAGGGTTGGGCTAGCCAGCCTGCCCACACTTTAAGTCTTAATAATATATGTGTTTATATATATATATATAAAGTCGCAAAGGGTTTTGGATGGAGGTGGAAAGGACTGGGGCAAAGCCCCAACCCACGGCTTTGTTTACACCAGACCACCACATATAACCACGGATACAATATTTAACACATGGCACGAGCCCACGGTTCCAGCTCAACTCCACATGACCTGGGGTGTTATTCTGTTATGTAGGCGCAGTGGTTAAGGGTTTAGTCCAGTCGGTCGGGCTAGCCCGCCAACCAAGGGCTAAACCCTGGGCTACTATGTTGGGATTCTACATTAGTTTGAGCGCATGGAGGTATGTGCAGTGGAAATATGGGTCACACCTGCGACCAAAGGCTAACGAGTAAGGAGCTACACTAGATTTTTGGGCGCGCAGTTAGGATATGGCCACATGGTCTTCAATGTGACCGTGAGTTAAGGGATAGGGGGGCAGCATGTGGGCGCTTGGCCACATAGAATGCATTTGTATGACCAGGGGCCTAGCAAAATGGTTTGCACCCAAATAATGTGGATAAAGTGGCTTATATACTTTATTATGGTTTATTAGCCAATTTTTGGAGATTTTGGTTAATATTGGGAGATATTGGGCCCTTTTTTAGGCCAGATCTTGGGAGGAAGTTGGGAGATGGTTACCAACTTCAGGTATATATAAACCAAGACTTCTTGAGGCCATGGGAGGACGAGAGGAGATTCGGAGAAGGTTTATTCTAAAGATTTTCCAAGCCAAATCCATTTTTATGTAGGGAAGTTGTTGAGGAGCGCACCTTTGTGGGCCATTTCTGGGAGCTCTGATCATCTGATTTGATTGTTGTTTCTTCTGTTGGGTTGTAGAGATCTAGTATAATAAGACCAGATCAGTTTTGTAACATTTTGGCATTGTTGTGATGTACTTATTTATCTTTGAACATAAATAAGAAAGCCTCACCCACTGAGACAAAGGCCTAGAGACGTAGGCGAGATTGTCGAACTCTATTATCACATTGGTGTTATGGTTTGTTCTTGTTTTATGCTTCATTTCAGTTATGTACATGTTCATATGGCTGCTATATTTATTCTATAACTTCTTCATGTTTCTTTAAGCTTCCTAAATGGTTAATGAACACATGCATTAATAACTCAACTATAGTCGTGTAAAAGATCTTTTCAGATCAAGTGGTATCAGAGCTAGTTGACGTTTGGATTTGAGTTTTGCATGTTAACCAGGGAAAAGATACATCATGGTGAAGCCGAGCTTGTTGAAGAGAATCCATTGATTGGATTGAGAAAGATAAATTCTCAAAGCGAGAAGATGGCATCGAAAGAGGGACTTTCTCAGGATGAGAAAGAGTTTCGAAAAACTTTATTTGCTATGTCGAAGATGATGAAGGTTTTGTATGAGGATTACTTGGAACGGAAAAGACAAAATCTAGGTGAATCTTCAAAGGGAAAAAGTGAAGAAGGAGAGGATCCTTCTTAGATTCCTCCTTCACCTCCATCATCACCTCCTTATTCTCCTTCTTCTTCAAGTTCAAGTTCTAAATCCAATGCAAAGAAACATGTCCATAAACATAAGAATGAAATGTCTTTGTTAAAACTTGATGTTAAATTTGAATTACCCATATATGATGGTGAATTTAATGCAGAGAGACTTGACAATTGGGTCAGACATATGGAGGTCTATTACAGTGTGCAATAGATCAAGGATGAGGCCACACAAATCAAGTTGGCATCATTGAGACTTGTAGGCACAACACTCATATGGTGGCAAAACAAGTTGCAAAATGGCACGCAACAAGTGGGTAATGTATTTCCATCATGTAAAAGTTTCATTTCTGCACTTAGAAAGAAATTATATCCTTTGGGTTATAAAGAGAAAGCATTAATTGAATTGAAAGCTTTAAAACTAAAAAAAGGACAAACAATGCAAGAGTACATAGATGGCTTTCGTAAAATGGCATTGATGTTAGATATTCCTTTACATACCCAAGAAACTCTTATGAAGTATATAGGAGGTTTACCTGCACATATTCAAAATACTATATTCATGTTTGGACCCACTAACCTTGATGAGATTTATGTTCAAGCAACATATATTGAAGCAGGGAAAACAGGTGTTGGTGTATCAGGGGAATTGTCTTCAAGGAAAAAGGACAAAAGGAAGTGGCATGACAAGAAGTCAAATGCAGTGACGAGAAAGGAAGAGAAGCCCTCTTGCAAGCATTGCAAGAAAGACGAGCATGATGAGGACCGATGTTGGCAATTGCATCCCGAGAAGAGACTGAAGTGGTTCAAGGAAAAGAAGGGGAGGCAAACAATTGCAACGACAACTCGACTGACAGACTTGGGATCGGATTCAGGTGATGAATCAAAGGTCTCATTGGTTGGTATGATAGGTAAAATTGGTGAAGGAATTGATTGTAGAAGTAATTTGTTTCATATAAGGGTCATCATGCGACACACAAAGGTTGATACATTAATCGATAGTGGATCTCAATCTAACCTAATTTCGAAGGAATTGGTTAAGCAATTGGGGTTAAAAACACAGATGCATCATAATCCCTACACACTTAAATGGATAAGCAAAAATCATCAAATCCACATAACCAAGCAATGCACATTAAAATTTGTTATTTCATCTAAGTATGTGGACAAGGTAACATGTAATGTAGTACCACTAAGTGAATGTGGAATGGTCTTAGGTAGTCCATACTTGTATGATCGTAAAACAATCTTCTACAGGACAAAGAATCAATATCAGTTAACCAAAGTAGGTCAAGATTATGTGGTTCATGCTCATCATGTAAAGGAAAATAAAACTCTTCAAACTATGGAACAATTAAAGAAGGCGGTTCAAGCAAGCAACAAACTTATAATTGTTTCAAGTCTAGTAATTGATCTTAAGCAAGAACGAGAATGATTGTAGAATGGAAAATCAATCAAAGTTTGCTTCAAGATAAGCTATTGTCGTGCAAATATTACAAACATATCAGCTCATTTGTAGTCATATTTTTTATTCTATCATTAGTATTGTTGTCTACATGGATGATAGTGGCTTCAATAAGATGTGATAGGGTACAAATGGCTAACAATATGTTGCCAATTGTCATGATTGTGTTACAGTTGATCTTGATAAGACAGGTGCACAGGACAAAGTTCAAAGATAGAAAACAAGTCGGGTGGCCTATCCTGAGCTTAATGATTGGTCAGTAACCTTTTGGGGACCAAAAGGTCATTTAGTGGGGAGGTGTGATCTAGAATCAGATCCAGGAGATTGATGGGGCTCAGAAAGGCCTAAAAATAAAAGTTTTTAGAATGGATTCAAAACAAATGTGTACGTAGGCCTCGTCGAGACGAACCCAACGCAACTTGAACATGCTCAAACAGACGTCGTATGCTCAAGTTATGGTGATCTGTTCGTTTTGTCAAACATGCAAAAAACTGTTGACTGTAGAGTTTGTATAGTCCGTACAGTTCCACGTGGAAGCTAACTGTACAGGTTGTACAGACGTACAGCTGATGTGGCAGGCATAATTGGCAGGCTGGCTGGGCATACAGATGTTGACGTGGCAGGTTGACTAGGCATACGGATACTGACGTGGACAGGTATAGGGGACCAATCAAAGAGTGACATGTGCCACCTTTGCAGTGGTGACACGTGGCACGTACATACGACGACACGTGGCAGGGTACGACGTTGACAGGACAGACAGGTGGCAGATTTGGTCCAATCGATGACTAACACGTGGCATCAAAAAATGGTGAATTAGTGATTTCTTATGGTTTATATAGTGGCCATGGGAGGACAAGAGTAGATTCAGAGCAGGTTTATGCTGAAGATTTGCCAAGCCAAAGCCATTTTTATGCAGGGAAGTTGTTGAGGAGTGCACCTTTGTGGGCCATTTCTGGGAGCTCTGGTCATCTGATTTGAGTGTTGTTTCTTATGTTGGGTTCTAGAGATCTGGTAGAAAAGGACCAGATCAGTTTTGTAACATTTTGGCATTGTTGTGATGTATGTATTGAGCTTTGAACAGAAATAAGAAAGCCTCACTCACTGAGACAAAGGCCCGGAGACATAGGCGAGATTGTCGAACTCCGTTATCACATTGGTGTTATGGTTCTCTGATGTTTTATGCTTCATTTCAGTTATGTACATGTTCATATGGCTGTTATATTTCTTCTACAACTTCTTCCTCTTTCTTTAAGCTTCCTAAATGGTTAATGAACACATGCATTAATAACTCAACCATATTCATGTAAAAGATCTTTTCGGATCAGAAACAAAGTTACCAACTTAACGAGAAATCTCCAAATTTCTCATTTTTTTATAGGTTGCATTTAGTGGGTATTTTTACACTCGAATAGAAAAGTGGTGCT
>ML818365.1:161513-183816 GCA_009831015.1 Picea engelmannii | reverse complement strand
ATCAATTCATTGATTCTAGAAGTAAAATGTTCCTAAATTTGGAAGTTGTGCAAAGCTACATTTCACCTTATCCAATGTCACATTTCATGGATACCTAGAAATGGAAATCAAATTAGGATATGGGAATATATGAATCTTAGCAAGTCGCCTTTGAATCAAATCCAAGAGCTTAGTGGCATGATAGAATGGATGCAATACCATAATATCTATATATTGTTTGATATATTTCATTGGGTTAGCTTCACATCTAGCTTATGGAGGAACTAGAAAAATATGAATAACTAGAGCATTTAATGGAAGAATGGAACATCCTAGTAGACAATGTGAGTGGTGAAACGCCTCCTAGAAAATAAATTGCATATTGCATAGGTTGGGGACCATGTGGAAAACCATACATGCTAAATTAAGGATACATTATCTAGACTGAAGAGGGAATCCAAGCTCTGAGATCAACAATTTGGAAAGGATATGGTTTGTCAAAGGTCAATATCTATGTTGGACTCTAACTCATGGTAAGGTATTGATCACTGAAAATTTGAAGAAAATGGGAATACAAGGACCTTCAATATGTCCAATATGCTCTCAAAATGAGGAAACTTCAACACATCTATTCATGGAATGTGAATTCACAAGGCAAGTGTGGAGCTTAGCATTCATAGATTTAGGCAACACAACTAGAAAGAGGTGTTCCAACTATGGCATAAAAATATGATGGTACCTTCCAGAATAAACCTGTGTTAAAAATATTTTGGGTGGCTACTCCATTATTTTTATCTTGGAAATTTTGGTTGGCCAACAACAAATTCATCTTCCAACAAGAAATTATTTCTCCAAGAAAGGTAGTGGTGTGGGAACATGGTCTCCTCCATGATACTTTTATTTCTAAGGGGGTGAATGGTAAAATTCATGTAGCTTCAGAAGTTGAATAAAGGTAATGGCTAAGGAAAATACTCTCAACGGGAATAATTCCCTCCAAAGTTCATTCAAGTAGACCAAGAAAGTTTGCATTATGGAAATTAAGACATTTAGAAGAAGGTATGTAGAAATGGATCTCAAATGTAAATCAACATTTTCTCTTCTTTGATGGAGCCTCCCTACCTAAGGGTACTTAGGAGTTATTTAATTAATGTATAAGTCCATCCTCTTTAAATAAGACCCACTAGGTAGCCGATGTGTGCTTACATGATGTAAATGGGTTATCCTTATTGAATAAGGTCCATTAGGTAGTTGGTACCCATTAACATTGGGACCATGAATGGTTAGGATTTGGGTTGTGAGAAACTATTTATAGAAGTAGGAAGGTATGTTTTTGTCACAGTGGGAGAAGGAAGATTAGTGGATGCAACATTTTTCTTAATTTTAAGTGGATAAAATCTTTTTGTAGTACATGTAGCATGAATTTATTCTACGACTTCCTCTTCTTCCTCAACCTTTTCCATCTTCACAATTAAAAAGAATTTCCCATAGCACCATTGTTGATTCACTTTCTTCTTTAACTTCTTCTCCAACTTATTCAGTTGCAACATCTTATTGTGTACCTTCACTAAAGATATGATCAATGATATTTATGAAGTCTAAACAAGTTTTCTCTAAATGGTCTATTCGATGGATGCAACGGAAATGATCCATAACCGTGTCATCAAATTCACAAGTTTGTTCACCACAAATGTCTCAAGTGGTTTAATAGACACAACTATCATTTTTTTATGAAAAGGCGTGAAAGTACTTTTCCCATAAGTTCCTTCTCTTGTTTTCTTCTTCAAATAAAAAATGTCAATTGACATTATTTTATTCACTTATTGTAAATTTTCCATGTCTGTACTTGAATCATTGTCCTTAGACTCAACATTTTGAATTCGTCAACAACAAGGACTTCTTTAGATTTGAAGTGGATGAATTCTTCTTTTCTTCCAAAGTTGGGTTTCCCTTCAAATTTTTCATTTCCTTTTCTACTTTGTGAGCTTCTTCAAAATTCATTGTCAATGTATCATTGCCTACTCTTTTAATGAACATGGCAATAGATAGTGGAATAGTAGCAGAATAAAACTCTATCAATATATCTTCTATTGGATTTGAATCTATTGGAATTTTATTCAACAAAGTGGTGAATCTCTTATTAAAGTTGTGTATCCTTTCCTTTTACTCCATCTTCATTCTTGACAATTGTAGGAATAAAGTAGTAAGCGTTGTTTCATCACCAAATTTAGCTATAAACACAATTTTGAAATCTTTCCAACATGTGATAGTTCCAACTACCAAGTTATAATACCAAGTAGATGTTTTATTCTCGAGAGTATAAGGAAATAAGTGGCATTGTAAGATCATGTTTATAAGAAAACTAGTGTTTTAATTTGTAAATAAAATTAGGGCATTAACTTTGCTACAAACTCTTGTAATTTCTTCAAACATATCATATACACACCAAAGTACACATAAATGGAAGAGATAACAGGGGCATTTTATTATTACAGGATCATTGAATTCAATTTTATAAGCAAAAATGGTTGGTATGGTAGTTGCAATACATCAATAATAACAAACATAACCTTGAACAATGCATTATATCTTCAAACAGAACACCAAGATGAAACTGGATTGACGCTCTGATGGAAACCCCGGATGGATTCCCCTCTTTGTTTAACTAGGGTGGATAGTCTCACCACCGAAGTCAAACTCCAATGAAAGGGTTTTTCTAAAACCCTAATGAAAACATCGGCTCACTGAGCACTCCAAAAGAAATAATTACCAAATATGGCATGCCCAAATGACTTGCTCCCCTCCCCTTTTAAAGGCTATGTGGATATTTCCAAAGAGATCTAACCCAACCTTCTCAAAGCTTCTAGAAGATCACTTTATTTAATAAAGTGACTTTATCGGGTTATTTTTATTAAGTCACTTAAAATTAAATAATAATTGATTAAATATTAGTTTCCAAATTTAACTTTAGGCAACATAATGAAATAATTAAATAAATATTTAATTTTTCCAAAAATGGGACATTACAAATCCTCCTACCCCAAGATTGTTTGTCCTCAAGCAATGTTATCACAATCTAATGCTTTATCCACTGGGCTTGTCTCAAAGTGATACATGGGTCCCAAACCTTCCTGGACAATGTGTATCCTTTTCTCCTTGAACGAACCTATGAGGTGTTATCGCAAGATCCTGCCTGATTGTTCCTGATCAACCAAGAGAGAATAAGTCGTATGAACTCAATCAAATCCTCAGAATATCACTCCTCCCAACAACCAAACCTATGTAAAACAAAAATCCCATCGGTGTCGAATGTCAAGTTGTCAACAACTGTGATCCCAGGGTCCCATACCACTTTCAAAGAGATGCCACCTTGTTGACATTTCACTACTCTGATCATAATCATTTTCTCATCACACTCTCACTGCACTCTCCACTCCTGGAACTCCCTATCATGGACGTTGCACAACCAAGGAATCTCAAAGTCCATCAATCCATGGTTGTCCTCGATCCCAATGATAAAATCAAGGACTCTGCCAGGATGTCTCCCTGGAGGAAACGCCTCGAAGATCCACCATACACCACCATGTGTCAACGAGGACTCTTGTATATTGTTGCACACCATCGTGTCCTCCTACATCATCATGTATCATGTATGTGTTACTGGACCCAACACTCTATTAATTATTAATGAACATGTATCCCAGAGTGTGTCCATATATGTCATGTATTTTTCTACCCAGTCCAAGTATGGGTATACTCCTCGTGGCCTGGTCCACAAGGAATGTGCTCAACTATCTCCTATGCATCTAAGCTTAGAACCTCTAATGAGATCTCTAAAATAAAGGGTCCATGATCCCTGCAATTCCAACTCCGAGCGCAATCCAAACTCTCCTTGAGTACTTGCAACTCATAATGCTCCTCCCTCTCAATATGTGTGGCACACATGCCCTCCTGTGTCATTGCTACCAAAGATGATGGAGTCCCTGCTATAGGTGGTGAAGAGTGTGCCACGCTCAACTGATAACGTAGCTCCTCAACCTCTCGGTCCTTGTCCTCCACAAACTTGAGAGAAAGGTCCATATCCATAAACAACTACAATTAATATGACTTAAGTTGTTCTAGTGCCTCCATGATGATGCGCAATTGGGCACTAGTGACTCCACCTACTATCTCAGTGTGCCACTCCTCCATCTGGGCTCTCCACAAAAGATCCTCAATGAACCTACGGGCTCCATCGGTTCTGGTCAACACATGTGTAACATGATCCTCGATCACCAACAGGCGATCCTCCAAGTCATGCATTGCTAAAGGCCTCTTCCCTACCGCTTCCAACTAGCATAATTTGTCATTTGTAATAGTGCTCCCCTCATCCCCATAGTAGAAATCATAAGAAAGGATGGGAGATTCCTCCTCCTCGTACATAGGTGCTATCTCGACTCCATCCTCACCCGCAATCCCAACACATGTGTTATCCTAACCATCATTGGTGCTAGTGTCATGGGATCCACTGGCCAATGTCAATGTTGCACTGGATGTTGTTGTGTCATCCCCCTCATAGTCATCATCGTTGGGACCAAATGTTTCCCCTTCCTTCTTGGTACTAGTGGAAATCTCCATCAACACACTAGCATCAAAGATCTCATCAATGTCTACCGCTCGGTCATCTTCCATGTACACATCCCTATCATGGCCATCTACATGCTCCAAATAGTCAACCTAAGGTTTTCCCAAGTTCTTGTCCTGATGTGATGTTTTTGCTTCATCAACGGTTTTGAATCCTGTTACCACCTCCCTGAACCACTATGAATGTCATTTTTCTGATACTCTTGCATGAGTTTCCAAAAATTTTCCCTAAGTTCTTCAAAGGTTTTCATCTTCCTCAAACCCAATTAAATCTGATGTGAAATCTGATTATTTTTGTTGGGCAGTTCCATCAAACACTTTGACCAATTGACCAAATGCCTTCCCATGAATGACTTCTTTTCCATCCCCACTGAAAATTTGTATTTGTTACAACCATGATATGAATATGGTTAGGTTGTTTCAAATTGCTCAGATAACATTATGATTATAGCCTCAAACCAACAAGGATCTGATTGGATGGTTTGCACTCATTCCTTCACTGGAAACTTGCATCTACCCATAAATTACAACTATGTTTTGTTGTGTTTAACCTCTATAAGAAGATACGGTCCTTTTTCCAAGGTGTCTTTCTCATACACCAGTGTTGTAGCTGAAAACAACTCGCCTGGGTAGCAATATAAGTTGCATACAAGTAGAAACTCTTACATTATCTCCTGAAAATGTATTGGTCGTCACTGATATTCTTCCCACGATAATGTCAACTAATACCATTGATGTAAAACAACAGATATTTAATTAATTTATTCCAACATAAAAAGATAACAACAGTTGTAAAAACTCACAGGGATTGCTTGCAAAAACAAGAGTATATGGGAAGTAGATAGCAGTCTAAATCGCTCCTAATATAGCACTGAATATACCCATCCACACAACGTCCCTCCAAAAATCTCTCGACCCAAATACATAGGAACTTAACCAATGTTGGTGCATTGTCTCTTTGTGCCTCATTCATCCATAGAACAATAGGAGAATCAACTCACACAGGAAGAATAATGTTCAGAATTGATGAAACTTGGTCCTAGGAGTAAATTCAACCCTCTAGTCACAGGAAATGTGCTCAGAACAGAAAAATATATCAGACCAAGGAAAAGCATGACCCAGGAATATAAAAAANAACAAGTGTAGATACGCTCAGAAATGAGGGAACTCGTCCCCCTTAGTGAAATAACTCAGCCCAATTGGTCCAGATATTAGGATAGTGTTGTTGTGTACACCATTGTAATATCCTTTCTCTATTAGTATGGATCTCTTTGTTCTATATGTGGTGTGAAAAATCCTTCAAACTGTTATGACTGGGAATTTTGAATTAATAATTTCTCAAATAGTTTGTAGACCCATTTAACACATTTTTGTTAGCCTATGGCTTACCTTACCAATCACTAAGTCTAATTGTCACCTATATTTGTATTATTCATTTAGGATATTAGTAATATATCCTCAAGTGATGACTAATGAGTTAGTTAAGATTGCCTAGCCTAGTCATCATCCATGATTTTAGGATCTAGAGCAAATCTCTCTATGAGGTGGCATCACCCATTGTACTATAAATATGTAACATTGGAGTGAATACATTAGAGAGTTGGCTAGTGAGCCTTTTTCGTCATCTTGTTGTTTTTGTCTATATTTTATCAATTGGTATCAGAGCTTTTATATTTTATCAATTGGTATCAAAGCTTCTATATTTTATCAATTGGTATCATAGCCATGGTGAAAAGAGGATGAGAATATCATAGCTATGGTGAATAAATGGTGATAATATCATAGCCTCTTAGTTTTAAGGAGGAGAGCATGATCGATCTAGAAAAATGGATAAATCAATGACCAAAGAACTACCTAGATTGTATGTAGAATTGTTTCCAATTATGAATCGTCGTCGCCACCAAAGGTATTTCTAAATCTCTTATAATTGTTTGCTATCGGATCTGAGCAATAGATCTGAGTCAAGCATGTGTCTATTTTTATCAATCCTCTCTCCCCCCTACCTATTTATCAGCGCACACACAAGGCCCAGCCATAATGCCTCCACAAATGGTCCCATTCATTTCAACATGAAAACCAGCGACCAAACCATTAAATCGATGGTGCCACTATATATAGTGAAATCGAGCATCCTTCAGAGACAATGCATTGTGGTTGTTTATTATATCTGAAATGGCTTAAAGATCTGCCCAGCAATTAGTGATCTGTGAAATTCAACCTGGAAGGATGGTACTGCCATATGAAGTTAATAGATTTGTGCAGCAAGCTCAAGTTTTCCAGATAGAATTATTCCATATAATTGAAGAACACTTCAAACATTGTTGATAATCCAGCCATTGCAACTAGGTAGGCATGACCTCTTTGATCTACAATTGGGATACAAACAAAGTCAAGAGGCACAAATAATTACAAGTATATGCATTCCAATCGATGATGAAATCGGGCGGGGTGTTCCTTTTGTAATTCAACTTCATAATCAGGATTTAATGTAACTTGCAAATTGTCCTTTTGTAAGTTTACTTGTCTTTTTGAAATCAAGTTGAGTTGAATTGAATTTGGTATAAGGTGCATTTTCGGCTGAGCCCAACACCCTAGAGTCATTTTGAGTCGAAATTGACAAGGTTGAGTACTTGAAACTCAAATCATTGTAAACATCAAGTCGTTGGGATACATTTTCGGTGGTAACTAACATCCTCAACTTCTTGGAAGCAATTTCAAGCAAGGCAAGTTCAAGTGAGTGTGAATAGCAAGCGAGCACGAAGTTCAAGTGAGCGAGTTGCAAGCAATCCTTCTTTTGTTGAGTCAAACTGTAATCAGGATCTACATGCACAAGGAGACCTCCTTTAGATGTTGTCTTTTTTATTCTTGTTTATGATATCAAGTGCATGGGAAGCGGATCTTGAGATTTAGGAAATTTTGTTAACCAAATCATACCAGCATCCTCTTTTGAGGGGCGTTTGGTTTCGGATTGTTAACCTGAGAGTAGAGACATTGCTTTGGTCATTAGAGAGATATGTAAGTAAGGTTACTTGAAGAATACCAAGCCGTTTGATGCTACTGCAAAGGAGAACAATGCAGAGAAATTGTTGTTTCTATTGAAAGAACCTCCAAAATTTGTTGTGGAAATGCCTCTGTATATAGCTCCAGAGATTTTGACCATTGATTGAAGAGTTGTTTTTGAATTTTGATTGAAGATGGATTAAATGATGATGCCGGAGAATGAGTGATTCAATGAAGGAAAGTTCTGGATCTTACCAGTCAAAATCGCCCATAAATCGGCCCACTGAAGTTCTATCCACATCAATCGGCATCACTATTTGCACATCAATCCACTTTCATAGGCAGTGTTATCTCCTCACGATCTGGATTCAAATTTTTCCCTCTGTTGAAGAAAGCCACATAGACGTGGACATGGCATATACATTGAGAAAGTACAACAACAAAAAATGAAAATTGGCATGATTCTTTGAGTGAATCCCTAGTTGTTCACCTTCGCCACCTACCCAATTTATCCATTTGCAAATGCATTGGCAAATTGTAAATCAAACAAAACTGCGAATTGGAAAAGGTACATTTGGTTTTTAGACATTATTTATCCCATATTTCTACCTAAAATAGGTTTCTTTTCATTTATATTGAAAATTGGTCCATTATAAAATAAATAATGGTGGTAAGAGAACTTATAATGCATGGAAGAATGTTGTTGAACTCCTTTAAATTTGTAAATCAGTCAACTGTGAAGGACCTCATAGGGATTTTGAATTGGTTTCATGCCTGTGTGGCATAATAAAATTATTCTTAAGAGTTTGATACCTTAGTGGTTTTAAAGAGTTGAAATAAGGTGTGAGAGAACATTGATAAATGTTTTGATGTGCGAGGGAGATTAGAACTTTTTTATTCAAAAGGAGAAAAATTGTGATATTATTAAAGGTCCTTTATCTCTTCATTAAAAAGGAGAACAAAACAAAAGACCATATTTTATTGTAATCACACAAATGATTTATTTTGTGTGTTCTATCATTGAAGACCATTGAAGGATCTCTTATTGTATTCAGGCATGGGCACGCAATTTTGATCAAACAAAGGATATTATAATAAAATTGGATTTGGCTCTCATGTCCTAGATCTACCCAAAATTTGAATAAGGGGATCTTAGGTACACGTTGTGTAGTGTGAAATGCTTATTTTTTTCATGGAGGCTTATATTGTTTATTGTCTAGTTTTGACAATAAAACAATTGCAATTTTAAATGCAACACACACAAGCTCTTGCACAATGTTACTCATGCACATGCATTCAAGAAAAAGTAATGCACATCAAGCATCGACAAAGAATACTAAAGAAATGAACAAGTCAAGCTCATAATCAAAGGAGAACTAGACTCAAAAGCATCGACAACACATTCAAATTTGAAGAGTAATTCAACTTCAAAATAAGGATTTAATGTTACTTGTAAATTGTCCTTTTGTAAGTTTACTTGTCTTTTTGAAATCAAGTTGAGTTGAATTGAATTTGTTATAAGGTGAATTTTCAGTTGATCCCAACACCCTAGAGTCATTTTGAGTCGAAAATGACAAGGTTGAGTACTTGAAACTCAAATCATTGTAAACATCAAGTCTTTGGGATGCATTTTCGGTGGTAACTGACATCCTCAACTTCCTGGAAGTAAGTTCAAGCAAGGAAAGTTCAAGTGAGTGTGAATAGCAAGCAAGCGTGAAGTTCAAGCGAGCAATTCAAGTGAACGAGTTGCAAGAAATCCTTATTTTGTTGAGTCAAATTGTAATCAGGATCTACATGCACAAGGAGACCTCCTTTAGTGTTTTGAAATGGCTCAAAATCTAGAATTATTAGAGTTACTGAACACTCCAATAAACATTGTTGAAGACAATACAGTCATACTTAACAAAGCAACTCTTCAATCAGTGCTAACTTGTTTGCAAGTGACGCAAGCTAAAGTTAGGCTTCTTCAAACTCTATCCCAACTATCGAATGATGAAATCAGGGATCTCAAAAATCAACAGCCAGTGAAGTGTTCTGAACTAGTTTTTGTTCATAAAAACCCTCTCTATGATGATGTTTTTGATCAAAATTCAGTGAAGGAGAAACTCAGTAAGACAACTCCATATGCAGACAAAGATGCATCTATTCATGAACCTACTTTTCAAGAGTTTTCTTTTGACTTCAATGAAGAAAACCTTTCAATGCTGCAACAACATGCAGTAAATCAACTTTCACAGATTTCAAAGCAACATGTTCAGAATACTCTTTCCAAGCCCATCATCAGACCTTGGGAAGAAATCATTTACAACAAGAATCGAAAAGGACTTGGATATGACAAGGAAGTTACCTTTCATATTCTCAATTATTCCAGACCAATCAAGTTCCATAGTGTTGGATTCCTTCAAGAATATTCAACTTCACCTGTTCAAGTTCAACATCAGAATGATAAGTGCAAACATTGTAATCGATTTGGTCACAAGGAGAATATGTGTTTTGATCTCCATCCTTGCCAGCATTGTGGCAAGCATAACCATTCTTCAGATAGCTATTCAACACTGAAGAAACCTACAAGATTCAAGATTCATTATGATTGGATTGATCCTTGGCAATGGTCATCAACAACCAAGTGATTATATAAGTCTTACCGTAGAATTCAATCTCGAGTCAAGACCAATCTTGTAGCACATAACATTTTTGTACCTCACATAAGTGGTCCCCTTATGGTGCAAATTTCGAGCAAGGCCCTCACGGGATGAGATAACATGTGTTTGTTTCCACATGCCCACTTTGTGTTGTACTCAAATGGAACAAGTATGGTACTCTGTTGAGCATAGAAGGGGGGAGTACAATGATGAAACTCTCATGCACCTTAAAGGGGGGAGCTCAAAATTCCAGTGATGATGGTTCATGAAACCACTTGTGGTCTCTCCTTTCAACTAAAAAAGGGGGCAATTGATGATGGAATTGAAGATGGTTGTCAGACAGAAAGTTTCGACAACAACAAACATCAAGTATGCCAGATGGGCATGAAATTTGGCAAATGGGAAAATGCGGTCTGTAGATGACAAACTTTAGCATAATTATGGTTCAATAAGTTTAAGTTGAATCATACATAATTGGGATTTTGATTTTGATTTTGAGAGCAATGATGTGGACGTTTGGTTCACATAGATGGTCATTTAACCTAGCAGAGGACAAGAGGATCCTTATGCATTGCAGCTTGGCATTTGATTGAGTTGTCAGGCATTTTAAGGGATGTGTGAGACTAGAAGTTGACTCACTTCTCTTGGTTCGCTCTCATCAGATTGGATTTTACATTAAGTGAACAAATTGCATGCATCCTGGATTGCATGATTACATAGTGAGAATTTTTAGAGATGCCATACTTTGGAAGGATTAGGGTTCAATGACTTGCAATTGAATCATACACATTATACATTGGGATGTTCTTGGACACCTAAAAGTGTCAATATTGGTTAGTGGTTATCCAAAAACCATCAGGTACATGGTATCAATTGGTTAATGGTTATCCCAAACCACAGATTCAGAGAGCACTTTCAGTGATACAATGATAGTTGAGTTGTGATACTACATGTTCACCAATTAGTAGAAGACATTAGATTCTTCTAGCTCAAAATACTTGGCAAAATGATCAAATTGACAAGTAATCAGGAAATGTTCAGATATTGTAGTTGTTCACTTCCATATATCAGCTCTCTTCCAATTCATTTCATATGAACAAATTCAACATCCAAATTGGCGGTTTTTCAGGAAATTCTTCATTGAGGCTCAGCTCAGGAGTTTCATTATGAAGTCTTGGAATTGATATCAGTTTATGCTTTAATGTTGGTATTATTGATCAGACTTGTGATTGAAGGAGGGAATGTTATCCTATGGCTTACCTTACCAATCACTAAGTCTAATTTTCACCTATATTTGTATTATTCATTTAGGATATTAGTAATATATCCTCAAGTGATGACTAATGAGTTAGTTAATATTGCCTAGCCTAGTCATCATGCATGATTTTAGGATCTAGAGCAAATATGTCTATGAGGTGGCATCACCCATTGTACTATAAATATGTAACATTGGAGTGAATACATTAGAGAGTTGGCTAGTGAGCCTTTTCCATCATCTTGTTGTTTCTGTCTATATTTTATCAATTTTTGGCACACTCATTTGTAAAAAAATTACCACAATGACATCTAGAGCAGAGGAATCAAAACTAACAGCATATATATGATAAATGTTTGATTCTTATTAACAAGGAGCTAGGTTGTTATAATAGTGAGAAGTTCCCCAAATCTCATTCTACTACAATTGTAAATAATCAAGAGATAGTTGGCATGTATAAATATAAATAGACCACAATAAGTAGAGAGAACAAGAATGTGAGTGTAAGTGCACCAAAGTTGTAGCAATGACAGAGATAAGAAGCAATCGCCTAAAATATATCAGTCAGCATATAACGGAGTCTGTTGAGGTGAATAACTCGATACTCAGTTTGAGTAATGTGCCCCACTAAGAAATATGTAGTGATCACAGAAGTGGGGAATATGTAGAGAGTGACGACACCTTATTTCTCACCTCCAAATAGCAAAAAATTGTTCCCAGCACAGCAGCAAGACACAGTCACAAGGGTGATTTATCCACTGGGTAAACTCAGCCAAAGAAGACTTGTTTCCAATGTAGATAAATGGCAGTGAAGGCAGCGTTGTACAAGTCTATGCACCCAACAGTTAAAAAAAACACCTAGAATGAAGACACTCAGCCCAAACACATGGAATTTGACCCCCTTTATGCAAGTCGACCTCTATACTTCCCAAAATCAACCTTGAGATGGAGGAAATCAACTCAACAGTGAAGTGGCTCGCCCAACAAAGAGAGTATGTTCATTTTTTGGAGATATTTCGCCTTATTTCAATCAATACAGCCAGTACAGGTAAGGAAACGGCCCAACATAGGGGAAATATGAGATCTCAAAAGGATTTTTGGCCCTTTCACTACCCAACTCGGACTCTGCAGTCACAAACTCAGCCCAACTATCAAATAAATTCGTCCATAGAGCTACCACGACTTCTCATAGCCAAAAAGTCTCCCAATCAATGAGAAAATAACCTAGGAATGAAGTCAAACCTTCTAGGCTTCAGTCTAGTGTCTTGGTTGCTCCCCCATGCAGAGATAACATCCCACAATAATTAAAACGAGCCAGAAATGATCAGCTCGACCTCCCACATAAGAAAATGGATCAATCACAAAAAACAAATGTGCCCAACACATAAAGGATTGCGCCCAGAAATTAAAATATGGTGCCCAACAATATGGACTTGACTCTCTCTTGAAGATTTCACCTAGAATTAGAGGATTTGACTTAGCAATTAAGAACTCAGCCAAATGAAGACCTCAGATCTACTACCGAATGGAAGACAACCGTAAAAATGCAGCCACTAACCAAAACAATAACTCATTCCATAGAAGCATGATGAATAAATTTGAATGATTTTTGTTATTCGAAAATAACCCTGATGATGGTCCTTTGGTAACCTCCATAGTTGTCGAAGATCATTCTCTAATACCACTGTAAGATCTTGTTTATAACAAAACTAGGGTTTTAATTTGTAAATAAAATTAGGGCATTAACTTTGCTACAAACTCTTGTAATTTCTTCAAACATATCATATACACACCAAAGTACACATAAATGGAAGAGATAGCAGGGGCATTTTATTATTACGGGATCACTGAATACAATTTTAAAAGCATAAATGGGTGTTATGGTAGCTGCAATACATCAATAATAACAAACATAACCCGGAATAATGCTCGATCTCTTGGAACAAAACACCAAGATGAAACTGGACTAAAGCTAAATTGGACTGAAGCTCCAATGGAAACCTTGGATGGATTCCCATCTTTGTTTAACTAGGGTGGATAGCCTCACCACTGAAGCCAAACTCCAATGAAAGGGTTTTGCTAAAACCCTAACGAAAACATCAGCTCACCGAGCACTCCACAAGAAATAATCATCAAATCTTACATGCCCAAATGATTTGATCTCCTCTCCTTTTAAAGACTTTGTGGATCATTCTAGAGAGATCTAACCCAACCTTCTCAAAGCTTCTAGAAGAGCACTTTATTTAATAAAGTGACTTTATAAGATTATTTTGATTAAATCACTTAAAATTAAATAATAATTAATTAAATATAGTTACCAAATTTAACTTTATACAACATAATGAAATAATTAATTAAATATTATTTTTTTCCAAAAAGGGGACACTACACGCATGCCACATTAAGCAACGAATAACATTGATAAGGTGGAGTTCTCGAAAGTATAAGGAAATAAGTGACATTCCTCACATTAAGCAAAAAAAAACAACTTTAATAAACTTCTTAATCTAATCCCATGGAGGGCTTGACTTATATGGATCAAACTTAGGTAGAAATATATTTGCATTCTTAGGTAGATCATGGGTAGGGCCAACACATTCTTGCATCTAGAACCAACTAAGAAAGTTGAAGAATGGGTTGATGTCCTTTTTCATAAGTATGTACACAACATATTCAGGGTTAGAAAAGAACAAATTGTCAACCTAATGTCGATGATAGTATGGTCGAAAATCAATCTTCATATTGTAGCGTGTAAAATTATGAACTTTTGTATTTAGAGGGAGAAAATGTTCCCAGTAAAAATATATAATGTATTTCATATTAAGGCGAAGTTCTCGAGTAATGACACACAATAAAGTATTGTTAAGAGTCATAATAGTCGTGCCACTTTACATGTTAGATTTTTTTCCAAGTAATATATCCCAAGGAAAACCCTCTAGCACTCCCCCTTGTTTTGAGGATGGTACCTAGGGTAAATCCTAAATTCTTTAGGGCACAAGACTAGGTCAACAACGAGGTTTAAAGTGATTAAGACAATATACTTGTTAAAATCTCAACAAGTCACTTGTGGAAATTGAACTTGGGTGGGGAGGATAACACCCCTCCTCTCAATCACTCAAGCTAAACCCAATTGACCATTTTGTATGTTAGATATGTGATCAATATAATATTTAGATGTTAATGTTTAGCTCCACCATAACTACATAATGAGACACGATATAAAGGTATGAAACATGTCCCTGAAACATCATTATTGTAACATTATATCTTTATTTTGTCTTCATTGTCATCTTTATTATCAATATCTCGTGGATGTTATGTTATAGCTTAACAATGAAGATTATTTCCAAAGAATTATTATTTTGAGATAGATTTCTCTAGATTATTGATTTTCACCCTTATAGACAATTGTTTGTTTTCTTGAGTTTAGTTAGGAAATGTGTAAAATTATGTTAGTTTACACCTTATCTATTGATCTGTCACAAATGAGTTTCAATTCTCCACTATGAAAACTTGAAATTTGTAAATATCTTAAAACTACAAGCAAATGAAAAAATTTATCAATAGGTTTCAATTCAAGACTATGAAAACTTGAAAATTGTAAATATCTTAAAACTACAAGTGAATAAAGGAATTTATCAATAAATTATGAATGCCATCCTGCAATTCTTCCCTTGGAACTCTTCATCGTGTGCATCTTAGATTATATTCAAAAGATATCTTCAAAATAAAAAGAATAAAAAAAAAAAAAAATCATGTTTTCTTAAGTACTTTCTAATATTGGTTGTTCATATTGTAGATCAGTGTTTGGTTTTTAATATTGGTTGTAGATCATTGTTTAGTTTTAATATTGATTGTTCATTTTGTAGATTATTATTTGCTTTTAAAAATAATGTAAAAGTTTATTATCCAAATTCAATTTACATGGTAAAAGTTTGTTAGCCAACTTCGATCTACATGGTAAACTTTTGTATATTCTCTAGACTAATTTTTTTATTTTCCTTACTTATCATTTTCTTCATGGTAAATTTTAAAAATTTGTTAGCCAACTTCAATCTACATGGTATACTTTTATGTATTCACTAGAATGATTTTTTTTCTTTTCCTTACTTATCATTTTCTTCATGGTAAATTTTATTCAAAGTTGAGTGTTCTCATTGAGAAGTTTCAACATTGAGAACTTAACTTTTTACTTTATAGATAACTTCTCAATATACTTTTTCTCAACTTTCCTAAGTTGTATCTCTAGCTTGAGAACACATTTTTTATACTTATTTAACTTTTGAGTTGTTAGAGAATTTTATATTTAAAAATTTAGTTTTTAGATCATTTTTCAATGTCAATTTTGCAAAAAAAAAAAAAAAAATTGTTTGTACTTTGCTTATCTAATTTTGAATTATCCGAACATCTTTATATAAGAATCTTAATTATTTAAAATTTAGCATTTTCTTCAAGTTCAATTTTTCAATGTCAATTTTGTTAATTTTTTTAGTTTGTATTTTGTTTATCTAATTTTGAATTATCCGAGCATCTTTATATTAAGAATTAATTATTTCATTAGAAGTAATTTGTTTAAGCAAATTCTTTGGGTTGGAAATTTGTTTCCTAAGTTTAACAAGAGAAATCCAAATGAAACATATTAGTCCCAACAAAGAAGATTGGTAAAAAGGTTGGAGGTCATTCCATAATTGGATTTTTCATCTTTGAAACAAAGAAGAGAAGCCTTTATTTTGTTCGAGCATGCATTAATTGGAAAGTTTGCAGGGCTTTGGCCTAGTCCAAAAGTTGTAGCAACATGGGTAGCAGAGCACTAGACTCCCAAGATCCAAGAACAAGTATTGTCATTTGCATTTGGCCACAATTATTTTATTTTTCTCTTTCTGAATAAGGAAGAGAGTGATTTGATTTTTCATTGTGGACCTTACTTCGTGGGATCTAAGGGAATGTGTTTGTCTTTGTGATCCTTCAATTTTAATCTAGAAGAGGAAATTACAGCAGCCCCGGTGTGAGTTAGATTATTGCATCTTCATTTAATTTTCTTTGATGAAAGCTCTCTCAAAGATATCGGGAATGAGTTGGACAAATTCATTGATCAAGCAAAACGAAAAGGAAACTTCTATTCGTGTGTGAGAATATGTGTGGAGGTGGATCTGGAGAGGGGACTCCCAAAAGCACTACAAATCAATTTGGATAGGTGGAGTCACCATCAATTCCATTCAAGTGCAATGCATGTCATGTTTATGTCCATTTTGACAAAAATTGCCCAAAATTTTAGGAGCACCAACCTCCCCCACAACATTAGACAGGGAAAGAATCCTAGTTCAGGATGGTTCATAATAAGCCTAGAAATTCCTAGCATAAGGGACTACAAATATCCAAGTCATTCCTTGAGTCACTGCCCAACTTGAGTGAAAATAAATTTGAAACTCTTAGAAATTTAATTGAAACGGAGAAGGAAAATGAAGGAGAAGAAAGAACGTCGGTAGTGCCTAAATCTGGATCAGAATATCTTGAAGGTGAAGTAGATCCATCAATCTCTCGCCTCAACTTTGGAAGAGTTCACGAGTTCACCCTAATGGTAATGTTGATCCATTCCATGAGAAAATATAGGTAAATGCCTCATCAAAACATATTGAAACAAAGAAGAAAGAAGAAGAAGAAGAGGGAACGGGGGAATCAAAACAGGAAACAGTGGAGGAAGGAGAGGAAGCAGAGAAAAAAGAGAAGGACAATATGAAAAAGAATGTAGCCCCCTCCAATGGGCTAGTGCGTGCCCCTCTGCCTAAAACATCTAGATCTCTTACTTTAAGTGTAGTTGTGAAGAAAGCCCCAAATCCCTTCCCTCATTTCACACGGGGCATGAATCTAGCAAAGATTAACGAGACTATGAGGTTGATTTGATTATCCTCTAAGGCCATTGGTGAACCATGGATTCGATCCTATTTAAGGAGGCGAGTTGTAGTTCACAAACGTTAATCATGTATGGCAAATTTTAATTATTCAAGAATCTTCACATGGGGAACTCTAATTTTTTCCCATTAGGAACAATTTATTGATGTTTAATTTCTCAGATTCCCAAGTTACTCCCATACAATTTCTATATCATCAATATAGGGAGGAAGCACTTTGCATTTTCTAAATTAAGCAATTTAAAGAACATATTTCCTCTAAGAAAACAAAATTCAATTTCATCGCAGAGCTAAGAACGAGTAAAAAGAAAGCTTCCTTATGTAGTCAACTAGATATATCACTGTGAATAAAAAACAAAATGAAAAGATAGCTTCCTTTTGTAGTCAATTAGATATATCACTATGAATAAAAAAACAAATTCGACTAGATATATCACTTCTATGAGTGAAAAACACATTCATGTTATCATATGGAAAATAATCTTATTAATGGCGTTTGTAGTCCAACGGTTAGGATAATTGCCTTCCAAGCAATAGACCCGGGTTTGACTCCCGGCAGACGCACATACGTTTTAATCTAAATGCCAAGGAGTTGGATTTTGACAAAATCTTAACATGATTCCGTTGCCGGGACTTGAACCCGGGTCTCTCGGGTGAGAGCCGAGTATCCTGACCAACTAGACTACAACGGATGTGATGAATCAAAACATTTAATCACACTATATTAACTATATTGCGGTATCATCTTGTTTGTACTTTAAAGAACGGTAAGAATATTTCCTTCCCAGCAATAGACCTGCTTTCGAGTCCCAACAGACGCAGTTATTATGTACTATCTAGCTGCGAAAACTCATCGATTCATCATCTGATAAAATTAAAAGTTGATTTTGTTCAACGCAAAGTGGCTGTGGACAGCGCTATTGATGAATATGGCCAATGGAAGCTCCGTCTCCCTTCTCATAAACATATATATATAAAACAAGCAAACATCAAAATATGAATAATCCCATCACAAGTCATCAGTCATCACTCACAGCACTGTTATGTAGTCACAGCCACACGAATGAAATCATACGGCCCTGAGAACGAATGAAGCGAATCGTACTCTTGATTAAAAAATAATAATGATTTTATCACACCTAATATTAAATACTAGTTTAATTTAATTTATGTTGTTTCTTTTAGATAACCAGAAAAAAAGCAAAACGGAGGCTGGATTCTGACCCCCAAAAAAAATAGCAAAACGGAAGTGGAGATGGCCTTTCTAAACCAAAAGTCTTGTTGATTACCAATAAACACCATCCATGTAAGTTTGCTTTCTTAATCATTCTCCTCTCCCTTTTATACGGTCCCCTCTCCTCACTTTCTATTGGCACTTTACATGTGGGATCATCTTTGTGTTTTTAGTAAATGATCATGTCTTTCCTTTAAACTAGTTAAAATGTGAAATTTCCCAAAGGAATCCATGTTAGATTACATAACTCATACATGTGACATGATGGATGGCCTGACCTCTTGAGCATTCTAATTAAAATGTGAAGTTTCTAAAGGAATTCATGTTAGAATATATAACTCATACATGTGACAAGATACCCTAACTTATTGAGCATGTAATCTAATAAGATGGATTATTAGACTAACTTAGAAATAAGTTATGCACTCCAAATCAGATGAGTTATTGAACACATGGCTCAAGGAGATAAGGATAAGCTATTTGTGATAGTGGATAGGTTGAATCAGAGCCTTTGATCTCTGAACAATATCAACGGTTGAGATTTGCTTGATATTGTATAAATAGATACGTTCTCTAATACAATAAACAAAGAAGTCATTGTGTTCTAATGCAACAAACAAAGAAGTCATTGTGTTCTAATGCAACAAACAAAGAAGTCATTATGTGTGTACTCTCTCTTATGACTCTCATTATGTTTAATTATCCAACCTTGGTAGACTCAATTGTTGTTTCAATGTGAATATTACAGCTTAGCAAGAATTCTAGTGTGAATATGGTGTTACGTTAGTGTTGCGTCCTCTTCTTCAAAGTTTCCCTCTTTTAAGTTTTTTTCTTTCAAGGATGTGATTCAAAGTAAACCTTTCTCATCTTCGAATATCGATAGCATAGATCCATCTTAAACTCGGATCTATCAAGCACCGAGAGGGATCCAATTTTTTAAGATTATTTTTTTTTAATTTCATTCAATGTCAAGTTTTACAAACCCTGATCTATGAAGCACCCAAAGGGATCCAATTTTTTAATGTGTAATTTTTTTTAAAATTTCATTCCATGTGTTAGCATCGGAAGTCACTCATGGATTGCTTGCAGGAGCAGAGCCCGACACCCATCAGTTTAATGTCACGTTTTGTTTATAAAGGAGTGATCGAATGGAGATAAAGACTCGAGGAAATATTACTCTAACTCAGGGACTGGGTCTAGCATGTGTGGGACAAAGGAGGTCTTGATCCAACTTCAGCCAGTGGGTTGATTAAAAGATGATCAGGTGGAAGACTTGATAAGAAAGGTGAACAAACAACTTTGGGCAACAGGCTTTTGGCAGTTTGCAGAAGAAAGACTCTGAATGCAAGATCCGCTTGGTTCAGGGTCTCAAGAAACTAAAAGGGGACTTGAGTGGATCCTCCAATTCCAAGTCACTCAGCGCTGGGAAAAGCACAAGAACTGATTAGAGACAGCGCAACCATTATAGTGATCCATTACAACATCATCCTATAACGGCTACAGCTCAACTGGATCCTCCAATTTCGAGTTGCTCTAACACAGTGTAAACAAAGGCATGAAAGAAACTGGCATTCATAAGGCAAGAAGTCTCAAAAGTCCATACATAACCAGATTAACAGTGCTTCGTTAAAATTTTACAATCGGGAGCTCTGCTCAACCATCGATAGATACAAAAATGGCGAAAACGCCTTCATATACTCAAAACAACAACAGCAACAGAATCGAGATGTTGCATTAAAATCTTTGCGTCTGCATGGCTTCTGACAGTCAACACCTGCAGTCTCTGAATGGTCGTGCAACCTATGGCAGACGCAATCGAACTCCTGACGGTTCCCTAGGCGAATCGACGTGCCTTTAAATCATTGTCGGGCTTTCCCATTATGGCGGAGGCGATGTCTAACCACCACCAACAACTTCAATAACTGCTTCATTGGGATTGAGGAAGGCCCGCCCAACTCGGCACTTCTGCGACGTGGAAGACCTTTCGCACTGCCACCTAGATCAGCTGAACGGCCTGATGGATAGGCGGGGAGGCCAGCGCGAGGGATGGAGCGCATAATAGGAGTGGTGGCACCAAAACCATGAGGACGTGATAAGAAGTGACAAGACGTGAGAGGGACGACAGAGGAAGACACATGGCAGAAGACAATAGGCGGAGGGGGCAGGAGATGAGGTATAATGGGCACCATATTTATAGGGGGCTGACGTGGAGGGGAACGGGACACGCGGCGGATAATGAGCGGACGTTGAGGTGCGGGATGGACCATATGGACGGAAAGAGGGGAGGCTGAAGGAAAAGGACCCTGCCACATGGCCAGGTGGGGGATAGGTGGCAAGGAGGGAAATGGCGTAAAAGGCGACATGACGGGGGAAGAGGCCCACAGGGTTAAACGAAGAAAGGCAGCGGGAGTCTGGATCGCTTGTGCGTCGTTGATCTGGGCTCTCCAATCGCAGTCGTCGGAAATATGTACCCCGGATTCCGGACCCCCCCCCCTCTGCTTAAAGGTAGAAAGGCGAGGGGGGTCCGGAATCGCCTCGCGCGTCGTTGATCCGGGCGCTTTGATCTCGACCGTCGAAGAAGTGCACCCTTGATTCCGGACCCCCCCCCCCCTTCCGCTTAAAGGTAGAAATTCGGGGGGGCTCCGGAATCCGATGCGCACCGTTGATCTGGGCGCACGGATGCCCGCCGTCCGGATCCGCTTGTTGCTTACCGCGGGCGCATTTTGCATCCTGGACTTAGGGTAAGTGGGTTTTTAACCCATTCCTGCACATTTTACCCCCCTTACCAGAAATATCGCTAACATTTGGCTCCATGGGGGATAGAGTCGTCCATGTGATACTCTAAGAACTCATTCCGCAGCTTCAGTGCCTTGTTGTTGGGCTATGGAATCAGGCTCAAAACATCCCGCTGCTGAAAATACAAGCCGAAAAATAAAAGCAACAAAATAAAGATACATGCTCAAATGAGCTTATTTATATACAATCCTAAACTAATAAAACACTTTACATGGGGCTAGGTGAAATCCGATTTCCACCATAGCCATTCAAGCAACTTCCTGGATAGAAGCTCCTTCCTTCTGTCAATGATCATCAGCAGATGGTGTAACCGTGACAGCAGAACGGTTACAATCTTCAACTCCTCCTTATAGGTTGGAGTTGAGATGAAATAGGGCGGCTCCAAGGCATAGGGGAAATGCCACTCCATGTACTTGCTGACAGGATCATAGAATGAGTGGCAAATTTTGGAAAATTGGCGACAGGCAGCCTCCTCTGCTACACAGTTGTTCTCATGTGGCTGAATATCTCTGACAAGCACAGGTGAGTGGACAACTGTCGTAGGCTCACTGATCTCGGGTGGTGGTTGCTCGCTGACTGGCTCTGGATAGAAAAAGAAATGCGCGCTCAGCCGTTCCTCTGGTTCCTCCTCCTCTTTTCTGTGCACTCCCCCATCTTGTGAAATGGGAAAGGTCTCCCGATCCTTCTCTTCAATCCCAAATGTAAATACATCATGGGAAATCTCGTGAAGGAAGAAAGAGCAATCCTCTTCCACAATGGCTTCTTCGTTTAAATATGAGACAGCAGGCTCATCGGGGGCAGATGCTAACGCATCCAAGAAATCTTCAATAATCTCTTCAAAAGAGCTACTTAGATCATCTGCCTCGAA
>ML818365.1:143924-159541 GCA_009831015.1 Picea engelmannii | reverse complement strand
TTCAGGGTCTCAAGAAACTGAAAGGGGACTTGACTGGATCCTCCAATTCCAAGTCACTCAGCGCTGGGAAAATCACAAGAACTGATTAGAGACAGCGCAACCATTACAGTGATCCATTACAACATCATCCTATAACAGCTACAACTCGACTGGATCCTCCAATTCCGAGTTGCTCTAACACAGTGTAAACAAAGGCATGAAATAAACTGGCATTCATAAGGCAAGAAGTCTCAAAAGTCCATACATAACCAGATTAACAGTGCTTCATTAAAATTTTACAACCGGGAGCTCTGCTCAACCATCGATAGATACAAAAATGGAGAAAACGCCTTCATATACTCAAAACAACAACAACAACAGAATCGAGACGTTGCATTAAAAGCTTTGCGTCTGCATGGCTTCTGACAGTCAACACCTGCAGTCTCTGAATGGTTGTGCAACCTATCGCGGACAGAATCGAACTCCTGACGGTTCCCTAGGCGAATCGGCGTGCCTTTAAATCGTTGTCGGTTTTTCCCATTATGGTGGAGGCGATGTCTAACCACCACCAACTACTTCAATAACTGCTTCATTGGGATTGAGGAAGGCCCAGCCAACTCGGCACTTCTGTGACGTGGAAGACCTTTCGCGCTACCACCTGGATCAGCTGAACGGCCATATGGACGGATGTTGAGGTGCAGGATGGACCATATGGACGAAAAGAGGGGAGGCTGAAGGAAAAGAACCCTGCCACATGGCCAGGTGGGGGATAGGTGGCAAGGAGGGAAATGGCGTAAAAGGCGACATGACGGGGGAAGAGGCCCACAGGGTTAAACGAAGAAAGGCAGCGGGAGTCTGGATCACCTGTGCACCGTTGATCTGGGCTCTCCAATCGCATCCGTCGGAAAGATGTACCCCAGATTCCGGACCCCCCCCCTCTGCTTAAAGGTAGAAAGGCGGGGGGGGTCTGGAATCGCCTCACGCGTCGTTGATCTGGGCGCTTTGATGTCGATCGTCGAAGAAGTGCACCCCCGATTCCGGACCCCCCCCTTCCGCTTAAAGGTAGAAAGGCGGGGGGGCTCTGGAATCCGATGCGCGCCGTTGATCTGGGTGCGCGGATGCCCACTGTCCGGATCCGCTTGCTGCTTACCGCGGGCGCATTTTGCATCCTGGACTTAGGGTAAGTGGGTTTTTAACCCATTCCTGCACATTTTACCCCCCTTACCAGAAATATCGCTAACACCATGTCAAGTTTTACACGATGCCTGCAGACTTTAACTTTTTTTTAAGAGTCTTCAAAGTTGAGAAATTAGAAAATATTAATACAAAATATGCAGATGCTAAACATTAACAACCTCATCGTGCTACCTATCTAGGCCACTTCCTAATTTACCAATTTAATGAGCTTTGATAATCAACACCATGCTTCAATGGATTAACTCTAAATGGACCACGGAATAATATTTTTGCACCATGTAAAGTTCATAGGTGGAGATTGTTTTGCCCATGCATAAGCATGAAACCTAGATTTCAAAGCTCCTTATGTCGCCTAGCTTCCTTCGGCCCTCTTGGCCACGGACCCAAGAAGGGGCAATGCATTGAGCTCCCCTCCCCTTTCTAAAGAACCCAAATCTTTCCAAGCATTGGTTGCTTCTCTCGGCAAGCTCACATAGAAGCAAGCTCTATCTTGTTTTGTGAAGAAAGCGTTTGGCATGCCTAAAGTGAAGCTTCATCCATCATCGCCATGTCTGTATTCTATAGCCCTCTTTGAGAGAGGGCTCATTTGACAGTTCACGAGATTATGGCCATCTCTGAAAGCAATGGATTTGTGGATGCAGAAAAATGGATGGCCTTATCAAAGGTAAGTTTGCATACTATATTTGGGAGTACATTTTTCTTCAAAATAATAGAAGATAAAGATCTTATTGTTAGAAACGGTCCATATTTTATTTTATGGAACCTAGAAGGATGTATCTCAATAAGTGGACCTCAAACTTCAACCTTGAGGTGGATTCAAGTATGGGTTCGCATACCTCATCTCCCTTTGCACAACTAGAATGATGACTCTCTTGTAGCTATTCTAAATACCAAGGAAAAATACATTAATAAATTAGAATCCAAAGTCGAAATGTTTGTGTGCACATGAATTTTTGTTGAAGTGGACTTGGTAAAAAGGCTACCTAGAGCCATAACATTATCCTTGGATAACTAGACCCATTTGCAAAAACTTCACTATGAATAACTCTCATTTAAATGCAGAAAAAAACGTCATTGATATTGGCACTTTTCCAAAGACTATAAATACAAAGTCCAAGAAACAGTTCCACCTGAAAATATTGATCAATCGCAATAGGTCAAACACACTGAAAGTAAATAAGTAACAACGACCACTACATCAGGATCAAACCAACTCGGCTCTACTACTTCAAGACCAGTCCAAGTGGCTCCTTCCTATGTTCAAAATCTGAAAGGAAAGTTGATTCCATCTGCTAATCGCCACATTATTTTGTCTCAACCGAAATTGGAGAATCAATTGACAGGACCTCCTGCTTAATATGATGAAATCCCAAGTGCCTCATGCCTCTCAAACATGTCTCTCCCCCTTCTCACACAACAAGCTTTCTCTCAAGCCCTTGTCTATGCTACTACTCTTCAATCTCGAGAGCGTGATGTGGAACAACTATATGGATTGCCAAAGTCCCCTTCTACATGAAATGAAACATCCCTGAAAAATATCACTACCCAATAAAATGAGATGCTCATAAGGAAAAAAGCCCTCAAATAGTAAGGGGAAGGGGGAAAGGAAAAGGAAGAAAAGCCCTCCAATAGTGAGGGGAAGGGGAGAAGGAGGAAGGAAAGGGGAAGGGGGAAAGGAAGAAAATCCCTCCAATAGTAAGGGGAAGGGGAAAAGGAGGAGGAAGGAAAGGTTCCAAAAAAGAAAGGACAAAATTCAACAAAGAAAAGAGGGAAGAAATAGCAAACAAATGAAAGAATTTGCGGATCCAACGTGTTTGGATAATGTCTATTCCAAAAATCCCTTACTTAAATAATGAGAATAGTCTCCTAGAATTGTAGAGGAACAGGAGAAACCTAAGAATAGAAGCAATAAAATCCATAAGGACTTACTTAGATTATAAAAACCAACTTCCCTTCTCCTCCAAGAGACAAAGTTAGAGGAGAATGTAATGAAAGAACTGGGAAATAAAAATTGGAAAAACAATGAAGGAATATATGTAAGCGCCAAAGTAGCCTTGGGTGGAGTGTGTACCATCTAGATCGGACATTAGTAAATCTAGTTACATTCCAAGTAACTTAGCATTTGATATTGATTAGAATGGTCCATAAATCATCCTATCTCTTTAATATCCACTCTCCAATACAATACAAAGAAAATCATGACTATTGGAGCTTTATAAATATAACAGGCATGTTATAGACATCAACCCTAAAAAAGGTAGGTACAAATAGCAAACTGATACTTATGTCGACAACATATTACGACAAGACTGGATCATTTTCTAGTGCACAATGACATATCGCTGGAAAATCTACTAGCCGACTCTTATATACTGGCCTTAGAAGTATCACACTACAAGCCCATATCAATCTTGTTCCAAGAAAAGTAAGACTACGAGCCAATTCCCTTTAGGTTTAATCCCATGTGGTTGCAAGATCCAAGGGAAATGAGCATAAACTATGAAGATTGGAATATTCCATGTGTGGGATCCTCCTTCTACATCTGGGAATCCAAACTTAGGATAACAAAAAAACAATTAAAGGAATGGGCAAAGGAGCATTTTTGACATCCCTCTCTAAGTACAACATAGATTGGTAGAGCTATAGTCATCAATGGAACCGTAGGGAGTTCACACACCAACATATAATCGAAGAGGGCCATCTAACAATCAAAATCTTGCCAAAGTTGATATCTGAAAACCAAGGCGGATTTGTTCATAAACGTCAGATAATTGACAACATTCTCATTGTCCAAGAAGCTATCCATTCAAGCAGATTTAACTATGAAAAGGGTATGGTGATTAAAATAACATAGCAAACGCCTTTGATCAGGTTAGGCATTCTTTATTGTTCAATGTTATGAGAAAATGTAGCTTCTCAAATCAATTCATTGGGTGGGTTAAAGCATGTATCAGATGCCCATGGATAGCACCTCTAATAAATGGAATATTGGCCTCCTTTTAGACTTTGTGAGGATTGAGATAGGGACGCCCTCTATCCCTGATGCGCTATGCTCTTACTGCTAACTCTCTTGGTTGCATGCTAGAGCAATAACTGTTTGTTGGAAGCCTAAGAGGTCTCTTGGTTGCATGCTAGAGAAAGAACTGGTTGTTGGAAGCCTAAGAGGAATTTCCATAGCTCAAGACATAAAGGAGATAAACTACTCTTAGTTATTCAATGATACATTGTTAATGGGGGTGAGTTAAAAATTAGAGCAATCTCTCGCAAATGTGAGACAATGTGTCTCACTCACACACACTCACACACATTGATTGATCCACAAACACATAATTATAGGAGTACAATATAGGATCTGAAAACATAATTATGATTACACTCTCAAAAGACCTCTAACAACACTCTAACAAATTTATAAGAACACATTTCTCCATTATTTCTCTAACACTCCCCCTTAATGGAGAAATGGAATACTTTAATACTGCTAATACAAAGTATTTCATTTTAACTTTCTTTGTTACAATATATTGATGAAACTTCTTCCTGAACTTGTTGCTCCAAACTTTGATGCTTTGATTTGTTTCTTCTTCTTCTTGCTCCAGATCATGAACTTTGGATATCTCTTATTGCTACAACTGGGATGATTCCAATTCATTTCAACTCCTTTTTCAACAAGTTCAGTTTCTTCTATGTCTTGTTCAATCGACTATTGACACATAAATCCATAATAATGTTTAATTTCTTTAGGGCTCCAATGCATAAAAAGTTTATTAACTTTTTCAGTTTCTTCCTCGTCCATGATGTCATCAACAAATTCCAAATCTTGATTGTAGGTGAATACTACAACTAAGTTCTCCTCTTCTTCTTCTCTATTTTCCTCTACTAGAGTTGTAAGACCAATATCATTATGTTTTATAAGCAATTTCTCATTCATGTCTGCATCATAATCTTTGAACTCAGTTACATATTGTTCATTAAATTGATCTTCAAACTGAATTACTCTTCCACTGAGCAATTCATCTATGAGATTTTTCTCCTACAACATTTGGAACCAATGTTCATTTGAAATGTGTTCATCATCATATTTAACTTTATGTTCTTTCTTTTCTACTTCACATTCTTCATATTCATTTTCAGAAATTTTTCTTGTTGGATCTATGTTGTCATCGTGCATTGTTACAATGACAGGTTCTTCATTACAATCACCATTATTTAGGTTCTTTGGACAAAAATATTCATGCTTTGGCTTGTCATCCTTATTTTCTTCTGCTACAATCTCTATGCAATCTTCAACAATCTTTGGCTTGACTATCCATTCTTCAATAAATTCCAGTTCATCAAAATGTGGTGTATCCTTTGCTTCAATTATAAAGACTTCTTCTTATGTTGATATGGAAGGTTCTATTTTTGTTGAATGTTCAACAAATTCATGTGATTGACTAATTGATCCGGATTATTTTCGGCACGAAATGAGAGAGGAGATATAATAAAGAAATATACAGAGATATATCGGATATCCAATAATATAACAGAAATGTATCAGAGATGCAACCATAAACACAGAGATACAGTAATACATAATTTTCTATTAATGAGTGAAAATGTACAGAGACTGTAAAAATACAGAGTGAAAGACTCGCTAGAATGGTGGCAGTTTATCTCTGAGAAGAGATGTGATGGCTACTCTCATTCGCAAGAAGATGATTTTACAATGAGGCTACAAAGGCCTTTTTATCATAAAGAAAATCCAAAACCCTAAACCTGGAAGATGAAAAGCCAATGGTTTTGTGGACCTCGTTTTGGGTAGTTTGGTGTATCAACTTCCCGAGGGCGTAACTTTGGTATACGATCTCCGTTTAGGGCACACGATATATCGTTGGAAAGGTATCATCGAGGAGATTAATTTAGGGGGCTCAATTAGAGCCTTTGGTTATAATTGATAAGTTTGATCCAAAAAAACTTCATTTAGGCCCTCAAAATGGCCTGGGAAGTTAAAAATTGTTAAAAATATTAAATTACCAAAATTGCCAGAAAATTGTTTTGAGCTAGTTGGAAAAGGTGGGTGGCCACCGATATCCACCTGGATCAATCCTCCCTCCTTAGGAAGCAATGGTCTCCATTGCATTGAGTGCCCTAGGGAGAGGGAAAAGTGTTTGTTGAATCTGCATATTGATGAGTTGCTTGCCTTGTTAGAGCAGTTGCGTTGCTTAGCTTGTTGATGGTTGTCACAAACCTGTGGTTGGAAGGGTCGGACATTTTTAACCAGTCTAGCTACATGAGATGTCTGTGTGCAGAAGGAATCTTTACACTTTGTTGCAATCTTGTCGACCTTCTTATGTCGGATAGAAGGTGTTTGGGTCGAGGTTGTGGTGGTTTCAGTATCATTTTGTTCACCTTTTGAACATATTGTGAAGAAATTGAATTTTGTAGTATGAGATACTACCTTGCGGCACTGTTTAGGTGGAACAATAGTCGGAACTACCTCTAGTATTATGTAGATATGACCCCCCAGAGAAACAATGACACTGTAGAGTCGAGACTCATAAATAGCATGGTGCTTCCACATATAGTGTTGGCCCAAGAGAACATCACAGACATCCAGTGGGGCAACATCACATAATACCTCATCCTTGAAGGGTTGGATGTCGTATGACAATTGGCACTGCTGGCTGACACGGAGATCTCATCCCTGACGAAGCCACACGATGTTGTATGGTTACGGGTGTGGTGTTGTCGACAACCCCAACTGTTTGACGGCCTCTGCTAAGATGAGGTTCTTCTGGCTTATGCTATCAACAATAAAATGCAGCGCGGTCCCCTTCACCCACATCTATGAATGAAAAAGGTGATCCCCCTCTTCAGGATCTGTTGGTTCTTCTAGTTGAATTGTTGTGGTTGCAACAATCGCAGTGGGGTTTGCATCGATGATCTGTCTTTTACTAGTATTTTCATAATCAGATTTTGAATCAGGGTTCGGCTCCTTGTCTTTGATCTCGACCACCAATGATTGTTTTGAGCGACATTCATCGGTTTTGTGCCAGGGGCTTTTGTGGAAATCGCACCATTTTTCGGTGTCCTTCTTTGTCTTCCCATGACCCTTATTTTCTTGTGGCTTGGACTGGTTTTCGGGAGGCTGCCTGTTAGAGCCATCTTTATCATACTTTGGTTGTTGCAGATTTGTAGACCTGAACTCCTGTTTTTTTTTTTTTGCTTAAATTTCTTCTCGATTTTAACAACATATCGATAAGCAACACCGAGTGATGAGATGTCCAAAAAATTCATTTCAGTTTGGATGCATCTATGTTACAAAGCCCCACGGTATTTCAAAACCAAATGTTGTTCAGAGTCTTTGATATCCAACTTGGTGCGCAAGGTATGGAAGGTATTGGTGAACTCTGGAACTACTTGGCCCCTCTCTTGTCGCAGTGTGGTCCATCTCATCTATTGGTCCTCATAGTTTCCAACAGGGTAATATTGTTCATTTACCACGTCCACAAAAACTTCACAAGTGGGATCGGCCCCATATATTCCAAACTCTTCTGTGGAACTTTGCTCTCAGTAATTTTCCCACCAATGTTTGACATGGGGGAGATATTTAAGGAGTGCGAAGGTGATCTTTTCCCTATCTAAAAAATGGTGAACAGAGAAATAACCTTCTAGCAGATTTAACCATTTGTCTAGGGCATCCGCATCTCTATGACCTTCAAATACGGGAATATAAAAATTAACTTGTACCTTGAAAGTAGAGGTGCTTCCATAGTGGTTGTTTGATGAATATGTTCATGTTGGTATCGACGGACGTTGAAGGATGTGAGAAAAATTCTCCATCATTTTGTCCCTCTGTCGCGTGAGAGCTTGCTCAAGCAACAGATTGATAGAATTGTCTTCTCCGTCGTTTTTATTTTCTTCCACCATGGAGGGTTTCTTAAGCGTGCGAGAGTGATTGTCTTCAAGAGAAACAAGCTCGAGACCCAACTTTCTATACTCGGACCTCGTTGGGAACATGCACTGAAAAAAACGATCAAGAGCAGCCTACTCTGATAACACTGATCCGGATTATTTTCAGCACGAAATGAGAGTGGAGATATAATAAAGAAATGTACATAGGTATTTCGGATATCCAATAATATGAAAGAAATATTTCAGAGATGCAACCATAAACACAAAGATACAGTAATACATAATTTTCTATTAATGAGCGAAAATGTACAAACACTGTAAAAATACAGAGTGAAAGACTCTATAGAATGGTGGCAGCTTATCTCTAAGAAGAGATATGACGACTACTCTCATTCGCAAGAAGATGATTTTACAATGAAGCTCCAAATTCTTTTTTATCATAAAGAAAATCCAAAACCCTAACCCCAGAAGATGAAAAGCCAATAGTTTTGTGGACCCCGTTTTGGGTAGTTTGGTGTATCAACTTTTCGGGGGCGTAACTTTGGCATACAATCTCTGTTTGGGGCACACAATAACTCGTTGAAATGGTATCATCGAGGAGATTCATTTAGGGGGCTCAATCAGATCCTTCGTTTTCCATTGAGAATCTCGATCCCAAAAAAACTTCATTTAGACCCTCAAAATGGCCCCGGAAGTTAAAAACTTCTAAAATAGTAAATTACCAAAATTGCCAGAAAACTGTTTTGAGCCGGTTGGAAAAGGTGGGTGGCCACTGATATCCACTTGGATCACTAATGTCACTCACCCTTTTACTGTACTTCATCTCTAAATCATCCCAAAATTCTTTTGCACTGTCTACTTGACCAAATTCATATAAAATACTAGAAAGAATGCTTTCATCCATTGCTGACACACTAAAATATAATGTTATTGCAGATTTTCTCTTATCATGGAGATTTACACAATCATCTTGAACAAAGTAAATATTCCATTTGATTTTCCCAAAGTTCATAGTTTATACCTGAGAAATATGGCAAAATCTTTATTGATCTGTTTAATATTTCATCCATCTCTTCATCTTCATTGAGATTGATATGCTCTTCATTATGTATGTGTTCCTCGGTTACAGCTGGAAACACTCCATACATTTATGCAAAATATGTTGTCTCTGCCTTTTGATACTCTCTTTTGAGTTCTCTCTAGAAATGTTTAAGTCTCTTTTGTCGACCCATTACAGCTTCTCTTATCTGACATATCTGCTCTCTACGGAATCACCTGTGTGTTGTGTTTCTCCTTCACGGGCATCCTTCAACCAGCATACTCTCTTTCAAGCCTCACACGGTCTTCTCCACAGGTACATGTAGCGATCAATCCTTCACCGCGGTTGCGCTTTTACGGTGACTCCCACCCAGGCAGCTATCACACAGCAGCAACACTCCAATCCAACTTTCACAATGGAAATTTCTCATGTGGATGGCACCAGATCACATTCTCACTATCTGAATCAGTAGGGCACTAACATTTCTCACATGGATGGCACTAGGTTACATTCACAAGACTACTCATGGCTACAAAACAAGGCGATCAACACCACAAAATGAAAAAAAATGATTCGTGGGCTTCTCCTTTGCTCCACGCAGACTTCATGCAACCTCTGCACACGTCCCAGCGATCTCTCTTGCAGATGGATAACAATAATGATCTCCAGCAGTGTTCAAAAATCAAATCACACCAGATTATAGCTGGTCACACGCACTAGAGTATGTGGATCACCTTTTTCACTCAAACTTACTCTGACACAACACAGGTCACACGGATCACAATTGTTGTAACCTCAAGCTCTGATACCAAGTTAAAAATTAGAGACGCAATCTCTCACAAATATGAGACAATATGTATCACTCACACACATGGATTGATCCACAAAAACATAAATTTATAGGAGTACAATATCGTTCAACGGTTTGAACAAACTCCTAGAAAATAGGATCTGAAAACCTAATTATGAATGCACTCTCAAACGACCTCTAACAACACTCTAACTAACTTCTAAGAACATGTTTCTCCATTATTTCTCTAACAAGGTGCTTCAGTGATTGTAGCTCTCAGGTTCAAAAAATTCTGGATCAGTATACATAATCATCTGGTGGGATTATTAACAAGGATAAAAGCAATATTTTTTGGTAGAATTCCTCACCACAATTTCTACAACTAATTTCTCAAGTTTTAGACTTTTCATGTTCAAGTGTGTGATATTCTTTTCAATATCTTGGAATTCCAATAACTCTAAAACAATCCAAGGCAGCAAACTGGCAGGGTATTCTTCAGAAAACAAGGAATAAAATGCAACAATTGGGAACTCAACGGCTAAACACAACAGGATGAATGACTCTCCTTAAAGTAGTCCTAACACCATTTCATTTGTATCTAACAACATTTCCTTTGTATCAAGGGTTTTTCCTTTTATCTCTGAAAGGAATCATGGAACAAATTAGAAGACAGATCGAAAAAATTCTTTGGTGGGAAGAAATTCCAACACCAAAAAATTCCTCTTAGTAAACTGGAACTCAACATCAAATATCCTTTTTTGTTGAAATTGGCCCTAGGAACAAAATATTGTGGAGGTTGGTCTCTGGAGAGAACGAGTGGTGGAAAATGGCCAAGATGCTTGGACTCCCATTTTCCATAGCTTCGGGAATATCTAATTTGGAGATTATGAAAAGTGGTTGCCCCAGCGAGCGTCCTCCTGTGAAACAACTCCCAAACCTTCAAGGAATTAAGGAACAATTGTTTGCAAACATAATTCAAACTCTTTATGAGCTATCTCAATGGGAATTATAAGAAAATGAAAAATTGATGAGCTGGAAACTGTTCCAACTTCCAAAACCCCTTAAGGAACATTATGCATAGTTAATACGATTATGCATACGACTCCAGGGTGCTACACCGTTAAGGAAACCAATTAAAGATTCTATATGTTGGGGTTCAAATGGAGGTGCTTACACAGTTAAACATGGATATGTCCTTGAATGAAGTTGAGTTGAACGTTCTTTTTGGAGGTGCTGACACAGTTAAACATGGATATGTCCTTGGATGAAGTTGAGTTGAACGTTCTTGTTGGAAAACATACTTAATGGATATATTTGGTCACACACCTCTGTAGATCCTAAACATAAACATAATGAAGAAACTCAATACACTTATTGTAAGTGGCTAAAAGAAGAAAAACAAATGAAAACTATTATAAGTAATTACTTATTTGTGTATAATGGTGGTAACCGTAAATTACATAATATGGATTTGCATTGAATGTTATTGAGATGTACGATATTCAGAAAAATCATTTTGCTCAAATGTGTTAGCATATTAGTGGGAGAAATGTATGAAATTTTAAGAAAAGAAAAAGAGAATAGAAGAAGAAATTGAGACTATGTTGTCTAAGTAATCCAAATATTAAAATTTTATATTAAAATAATGGAAGTTAGTGCCTCAATGAAATCGAGAGACAATGGATAATTCACTTCTTGTTGTAGCTACCTATAATCTTTGGGATACACTTTTAATAACATTAATTTTATGAAACCACACTTCGATGAGCTAGTTGTCGTTGATCGAGTAATGTTATGTTCAAATTCTTTGAGTTATTCCTTTATCTTGGTAAAAATAAATAAGTTTGTACTTTTTCTTAAAATTGATATGTATTGAGCTGCTATGGTGAAGGAAGCGTGTGCCCAATACTATAAAAAGATGAAAAGGTTATAAGAGAATTTCTCTCCATTGGAATCTATCAAGAGTATTCAGAGGGATGATATGAAGGGTACGTTGTTATATGATGTTGGAAACTTTTAACTAAAAATTATATGATAGATCTTAATAGATCTTGATGAGTGTGTTATATTCATGGGAATGGATTAACGAGATAATAATTTACCTTTATTAGACCCTGTCTCTGGCTTGGGACTATAGCGTTCACCTCAGTCAAAGAGCTTATTACATGGTGGTTTTTGTAGCATTAATTGGTATATTTTGTGGAATATTTAAATTATATCACAAGGTTCTTACGCATGTACTTATTATTTCAAATTTTTAACCAAATACAACACATTTTCATATTTTATTAATTTTCTCCATTGAATTTTGGATTGGTTGAAATCATTTGGATGTGACATTATTTGCATGGTGTATGTGATTCTTTTAAATTATTTATTAAAATTAAAAAAAAAAAATATATATATATATATATATATATATATATAATAACAAGTTTATCCCATTCGTTACTTTGGAGGCCCTACACTATTCTCAGGACATTGCAATCGATGCATGTCCAGAAGTTGCAGGCCCTGCACTCCATTCTCGAGACGCTGCAGTGGATACTTTTTATTGTGGCTATTTGCATGCATTCCAGAGCATTTTCCTCGCCTGCTCCTGAACCTCCTCACTGTCTCAGTGCCTCAAGGAATAATATGCTCACCACCTCTTCATTGTCTGGGCATCTCATGTAATCGTCGCCACTGCCTGGGCACCTAACAACAATTGGACCTGCTATCTAGTAGCAGTAATTTAAGCAAAGAAGCTTATATAGCTAAGGAGGAAGTCAAGAGAAGCAAAGAAGCCTATATAACTAAGGCAGTCCAGCAAAACAAATGGTGTGCAAAGCAACACACCTCTTTTTTCCTCATGCACAATAAAGAAGCTTGGTGGATCTATAGTCGAATTGATCTTCTTTTAGATTTCGTTCTCCTGCAATTTGCTTGAATTGATATTATTTTAGATTTCTTTCTCCTGCAATTTGCTTGAATTGATCTTATTTTAGATTTCTTTCTCCTGTAATTTGCTTTATGCAACTGTAAAATCTATTCTCTTTGAAAAGTCAGGAGAAACCAGAAAAACCTAAAACCAAAAAAAAGAGGAAGACATGAAACCTGCTTTGTGTGTGCAAATAAATTGTTGCACTTAGCTGACAAGATTGCAAGGGAGGAGAACGCACAAGTATTTTCCATCTGAATGGATTGCTTTGACACCAAAAGAGTTAGGGAAGCTTTCGAAGGCATCAGCATTTGGGCACTTGAGTTTCACAGTGGAAAGCATTTGGGCGCCTGCCAAAGTCCATAGGTGACATACATGTGTATGTTGCAAGGCAATACCTATCTGTTAATACACCACCAAATTCCTCTGAGATTTTTATTCTTACCGTACTTTTCCTCATTGTTATTTTGTTTTCTTTATATATATATATATATATATATATACCTTCGCTATGTGTAAAAAATAAAATAAGCAGGTACCATACCTTGACCTTTTATCTCTGGATATCTTTGTTGTTATTGTGCTGAATTTGAATAGACTAAAATTTTATCTCTGGATATCTAAGTTGTCATAGTGTTGAATTTCAATAGAATATCTAATTATGAGGCCATGGCCATTTCAGACCATTGCAATTGTTGTAGTTTGGGAAGGTTTGATTCAGCTCGAATCACTTCACAAGGTCTATCTGTATACCATTTCAACAAATTAGGAAATGTTCTAAACGACCTATGTTCTATCAATTCATATTGTACAAACTTAAATCTAAATATGTTTTCTATGTGTAATGATTTCCAGATTGTGGAATATATGAACTTTGTAATCTTCTTACAACGAAAGTTCAACTACCTACAAATCATTCCAGGCGTGTTTTCCATCCATCCCCCGCTTTCATTGGATCTTCACGAAACGGAGATGATGGGAGGGGATTCCATAGTCGTCGAGAAGCAAGAACTCAATGCTATGGGAAATGTGAGGCACAAAAATATACCCAGGCTACCCCCTCAACATACGCTTTCTCTTCGCCATAATAAGTTGTTTCGCCATTGTATGTTCGCATTCTGCTAGCCACAATAAACAACCTTTATAAAAAGCATGTTTGGGAAGGTCTGTGAGATCAACCGAACAAACTCCAAACAAATTACTTTTTCCTTTCGGAAGATATAGCTATTTCATCTCTTGGAGTAGTTGCAAGTACTAAGATCAATTACTAAGGAGAGGACAAACCGGATGATTGGTAACACATTGGTCTATCCCTACTCGAACGACAGTCTATGCACGGTTGCCTTGTGCTGATTTGGTCTATAAGCAAACAGAGCATCGGTCGGCTTCTGTTACAACAATGAGAATTCTCTCATTTTCCTGTACGAGTTCATGCCCAACGGTAGCATGGCCGAAAAATATCATAAAAATTCTTCATTTATTACCATTAATATTCTTCAAGGGACCATAAACCGCATAACCGAGTAAGTAGCTTCGAAAAGTACTCGGAGCTTCCATTTCCTAGTTGGTTCACCCGCTACTATATCCATTTCATGAGTTAGGGTCAACGCCCACTCTATAGACAGACAATCTCTAATTTATTTGATTTCTTAGGCCATTGAAGGAAGTTATTCCTGAGTGTCAGGATAAAATCAATCAATCGAAAAAATATTTATCGGACATGGAATCATCTTCTACTATCGATCACATGGACGGTTTAGGGCTATCGATCACATAGGGCAACTTAGCACTCTGGAACAAAATAGTTGAATACAGGGACGGAAGGGACCAATCAAGCATCCAAGTTAGGATCCATAAAAGGATGGAGCAAAAGCTAGCGCCAAATCTTGAACTTTCATAACGACTATTACGGTTTGACTCATAACGGAGATTTTTTACTCAGTAATGACCAGTATCCTCCTCTAAGCTCTGGGTTTCCATTGGTTTTGGCCGTAAACTTTGATCGTCGAGTAGAATGAAGGATACAAGGTAATTTATTGTTTGCAGGGAGTGCCATAAGGTTTGTGTTAAAAACCAAATATTAATATAGCATAGAAAAACCTCAGAAAAAGTACTCAACGCCTTGAAAAAGAGATAATTTCATATAATAAGCCTCTTTGAGGGGGCAACCTCCTTATACCCCACTTAAATGTTCAAGTACAAGATGATTCAAAATGAAAATGTCTCCTTGGTATATATAGGAGACTAGGAGGTATAAATACAACTAATGGCCTAAAGCCGACATAAATAAAATAACATTACTAATATAATGTGCCCCAATTAAGGGGTAGTGAGCCAATATTAGGGCTTAACATGCCCCTCCCCTTGAGACAAGTGTTGTCTACAATGCTTGAGTAAATATGGATGCTTCTGTATAAAAGACTCATCTTCCCAACTGGAATCTTCAACCGGTAGTTTCCTCCATTTAATGAGATACTCTGAAATGGATCTATTCCTCAGCTGGCGAATTCTTGTGTCAGTGATGGCTTCAAGCTCCAATATGATTTTTCCTTCCTTGTCAAGTTCTGGCAATATAGTTTGAACTGGGATCTTGTTGCCTATAACCTTCTTTAAGCATGAAACATGGAAAACTAGGTGTACTCGTGAAGATGGAGGCAACTCCAATTTGTATGCCATAGTACCAATCTTTTGCAACACCTTATAAGGGCCATAGTACTTTGGTGATAATTTATTATCCTTCTTGGCTTGCTTAAGGGACATCTGTTTGTATGGTTGTAGTCTTAAAAACACCCAAT